>CANXYC011014804.1:0-10072 GCA_948193065.1 Aleurites moluccanus | reverse complement strand
TCTAATTTTGAGTGTTTGGGGAAATTGTCATAGGAGAAGAGCATTCAGGGGAATAAAGGAGATTATTTAATGTACAAGTAATTGAGGAAAATACAAGGATAAATTGCTTTGAGGTAAGTATGAACATTGCATATGCATATTGCTTCTTTGAAATGGATTGTCAAATCCTTCTTAATATCCACATAAATGATTCACATGTTATGAAACATTGTATTATTGACCTATTAAATGAAATTCCCATGATAAATTGTTCCATGTAATCATTTTATATATTATAAATGACTTGGTCATTCTTCCTTGGACCAAGCTCATATGAAACCTATTTGTTAACTTGAATGAATTCATGTTATATATAGATGATCTTGTGACCAATATGATTCTTATAAAATTCAAGCTATATGACCCATGATATGTATATGTATAGAACGCTCTTCCTAATGAGAGAAAATTCATTAGTCCATTGTGCACTTTGGGAACCTAGCTAATAAGGTTTTTATTAGCATTCCACCTAGAGGGGACCATAAGCTCTAGGCATATACCTGGCAAAGCATATATTTTGCGATAAGGTAGCAAGGACTACTGATGTGCTCTGTTGTGATAAGGTAGCATGGCTACTAATGCACTCTGCAGTTCTATCATATGATTTGACAGTGCTATTCAATTATGAGCACTTTTGTTCTTGTAAGCACAACCTTATGATATTTTCTTATCCATGTTCCTTTGGCTTGATCTTTACTTTGCATATTCATATCTTACTGAGTTGAAGGCTCACTCCTCTTTTATGGATTTCAGGTGATAGTGTAGCTCGAGAGGGAGCTAATATAAAAGACAGGGCTTCTTGATTCCTTCCTCCAAGAAGACTCTATGTAATCATTTTGATATATATTCATTAAATTGTAATATGGTATTGTATGTTTGAGGAGTATACTCTAGAGCTCCGTAGTTAGTTGTTGAGGATGATATTATTTTGATGTCTGAATTGTTACAATATGGGTTGCCCTTGTTCTTTATTGATGTGGGATGTATCTTTTGATAAGCAAGGAACAAGAGGAAATCACATGATGATAAATATAAATGTATGAATGATGAATAATGATTGCATGAATCATAAAAATGAGTATTTGTAATGATAATTATATATGATATGGATATATATATTGTGTATGAGATCCAGGATATGAGTGTTCTACAGGTTTATGGTGGCCTTAAGCCTATCCTTGTCCTAGGACCGTCGCACCACTAAAGTTGGGGTGTGACACAAAGGAAACTCTGACAAATTTTCTGTTAAATTTATAATTAATAAATGAGATTTAAGTATTGATTAATGAATTAATATTGATTGAATGATTGATTAATTAATGGATTGTACATGGGTTATACGGGTTTCCATTGACCTTAAGTCTACCCATGCCTTATGACTGTCGCGGCCCAAAAGTGGGTCATGACCGAGGTGGTATCAGAGCTAAGGTTTAGAATATGTGTCATAAGTATCAATGAGTTAATAAGTGTACTATAGAGCATAGTATTTTTGTCTCGTCATTTGAAGTCATCTGTTAATGTAACTATCAGTGTTATCCGTTATGATATATATGGTAATATAGAAAGAAGTGCTTATTAAGAATTGATAAAAGTGATAGTATATGATCAATTGGTATTGATTATGTTAGAATCAATTTTAAATATTTGTTATAAATAATAGCGTAATAAGAATAATGTTATTGTAAATGAATGGATGATAGAATGAGTGCAATGATGATGAGTAAGTATGATAGATAATTCTAAATAATAGTAAATATAGAGCTATTGAGCCATAGAATAGTAAAAATTAAGAATATGATTGTAATGAAATAATAGAAACATGTTATAGCAATTAAGTAAAATGAGAAGTAAATAATATATTAATAGTTCTTATAATGGTATACATAACTGATTATTGAGGTTCAACTCTAAGTAAATTAATATTAAGTTATTGATTATTGTAGTTTAGGAAATACAGTTATTGATTAATAATTGAGTATATGTAATAAGACTAATGAGTAGAAGAATTAAATGAAAATATGAAAAATTGTGAACAGTAGAGTACATGTGATGTGGATGACAAATATGCAAGTTAAATGATGATTGAATGTAATACCCTAGGAAAAACATATCTTGTATCCATGAATTAATTCTCAATTTATAGTTTAAAAGTATTGAAATGATGGGAAATAATTTTAGAGACACAGTTAGAAAGGAAATACAAAACTTTTTCGGAAATCATCGGTGTCGAGAACACTATCGAGAAAATAACAGTCCGACAAATTTCAGAATTTCAGACCTAGGCTTGGGGGGATGAAATAAGTTAATTTTATGTGAAATTATGGTGAAAAAAAAGAGTTGAAAAATATTTTGAAACACTGAAAATGAGAATAAGGGCAAAATTATAAATAAAGTCAACTTTTGGGGTAATTTTGGAAATCAATTGTCTGGGATCCAAAAATGACCCATAAATATTTTGAAAGGATAAAACAACTTAAAATAAGGTATTTCACTCCCCACACTTGAGGCTGAATCTAAACAGAATAGACAGAATAAATTACAGAAAGTTTTAGGGTCAAAAATACAAATAAGAAAAATTTTGGGCCAAAAGTGTAATTAAACAAAGTTGCGGGATCTATCCTTTCTAGAAATAGGCCAAGGTGGATGGCCATTATGGTGGAGGAGATGATTTTTTGATAGAAAAATGATTAATTGATTTATTAATTAATTACATAGGTGCCAAATAAGCCAAATTCTAGAATTTTCTATTATTTTTTTTATCTTAAATTTTTGTTGGCTTTTGAAAAGATGAGAACTATATGTTGCCTGCCATTTTTGGAGAGGGGAACCAAAACATGGAGAGGAGAAAAGCCAAAGAAATATATCTTCCAACCTTTCCAAAGAATCAACCAAAAATAGATAGGAAATGGAAGAAAGAAGAAGATTTATGAAGAAAATATGATAGAAAAGTAGTGTTCAAGCTTTTGGTAGAGCAAAAGGAGGTGGGATTCAAGAATTTTGATTTGAGGTAATGATTCTAAACTTATCATTTTTAATTGTATTTAAGAGTTCTATAGCATGATTTGGCAAATAATTGAGGTAATTAAGTTAAAAATGTAAGGAATGAGTTAGGGTTTATACAGTTTCTGGAATCTATTTGATGGCAGTAATTTATGGCTATTATTATAAAATTCTAAAGACTGAATTTGAAGATGTTTAAAACATGAAAGTTGTAGATAAATATGTTAATTAGATGTCTGTAAAGGAATTTGGAAAATTTGAAGTGAGGAAAGAGTTATTGGTTAAAAACTGTGATATATCTGGAATTAGGTTTTTTAGAAAATGCTACTGTGTTTTTATTGTACATAATGATACAGACAGAATTAGAAGAAGTATTTACAAGAAAAGTGTTCATTTATGTCTTATTTATAATCTTGTAAAATGGTTTTTCAATTGGATTAGTGGTTCATGAGATATTAGGTTATAAGTGTAGACTGTCCGGATTGATTGTTTAATAGAACATAGGTTCCAAAGTTCTATTAATATGAGGATATTAAATTCTGAATTAGAGAAAGTGTTAAACATGAAAGATGATAATTTATGTGTTATCTAAATGAATATAAAATGGTTTTGTAATTGGATAAGTAAGAAATTAATTATAGGCATGGAAACAGGGTATATCTGGATAGAGATTTCAGGACAGTAGTTTAACTTTGAAAATTTACTAATAATTATTCAGTAATCCAAAAATTCTAAAATTTGGATATGTTATAATATTACGTGTTCATTTTCAAAATGAAAATGAATTATAGTAATTGGTTAAGTATTGATTGAGTTATTAGAAAAAGAATAGAATCTGCCAGAATAGGATTGCAGGCAGAATGCAGGGTAGCATGGTTAGTTATAGGCCTAAGTTTAAATTAAAACCATAAATTGTGTAGTAATGATTTTAATGTGAAATTTGGATATGTTAGAACCTTATATGTTGAGTTTAATTATGACTAAGAATTGATGCAATTTGATAATTGTAGAGAGAGATATGAGTAATGGAACACAGGCTGCCAGTAAAGAATTTTGCACAGAAAAACCCTAGTAACTTGGAATTTGAGGAATTTTCTTTAATATAAATATAAGTAATGTAAGTTTATATTAAATAGTATCTAAATGGAAATTAATTGGATATGTAGAGTCAAGAATGAATAAGAGATCCGATGGGTATCATAAGAGATAAGGCAAAGAATCAAGGATAACGGAAAAGGGAAATGTACAAGTTATAAGCTAAGGTGAGTAATGTATACATCATTATGCATACTCATGTTTTGATTTGTTAACCCAATGAATACGTTTCCTTCTTGATTAAGTGCCACATTGCTATTTTTGGTCATTCTTGATCATTCTTAAATATTGAAATCATCCATATCGATTGATTGTTATCAATATTAAAATGCCTATTGTTCTTGATTGACTATGTACCTGAATTGCTCCTAAAAGTATGCACACCAAATTTTTAATCATGATATTTATTGTTAATTGCTACCTTCGCATTAAGAAAAGAAATCGATACAGGACTAATGAAATGTATTGACAAGTAAGCCATTGTACCATAACGTTCCTAATGAATACTTGATATTGTTATTGATTTCCATTGGCCTATTTACATTTGAATTTGACAGAGCTACCGCTCCGACAGGATAGTGAAAATATATTATCGGCGATGTGCAAAACTATATGTTGGCTGCCATTTTTGGAGAGGGGAATCAAAACATGGAGAGGAGAAAATCCAAAGAAATATATCTTCCAACCTTTCCAAAGAATCAACCAAAAATAGATAGGAAATGGAAGAAAGAAGAAGATTTATGAAGAAAATAGGATAGAAAAGTAGTGTTCAAGCTTTTGGTGGAGCAAAAGGAGGTGAGATTCAAGTATTTTGATTTGAGGTAATGATTCTAAACTTATAATAGTTAATTGTATTTAAGAGTTCTATAGCATGATTTGGCAAATAATTGAGGTAATTAAATTAAAAATGTAAGGAATGAGTTAGGGTTTATACAGTTTCTGGAATCTGTTTGATGGCGGTAAATTGTGGCTATTATTCTGAAATTTTAAAGACTAAATTTGAGGATGGTTAAAACATGAAAGTTGTAGTTAAATATGTTAATTAGATGTCTGTAAAGTAATTTGGAAAATTTGAAGTGAGGAATGAGTTATTGGTTAAAAACTGTGAGTTATCTGGAATTAGGTTTTCTAAAATATGCTACTGTATTTTTATTGTTCATAATGACAGAGATAGAATTAGAAGAAGTGTTCAACAAGAAAAGTGTTCATTTATGTCTTATTTATAATCTTGTAGAATGGTTTTTCAATTGGATTAGTGGTTCATGAGATATTAGGTTATAAGTGTAGACTGCCCGGATTGACTGTTTAACAGAACATAGGTTACAAATTTCTATTAATATGAGGATATTAAATTTTGAATTAGAGAAAGTGTTAAACATGAAATATGATCACTTATGTGTTATCTAAATTAATGTAAAATGGTTTTGTAATTGGATGAGTACGAAATTAATTATAGGCATGGAAACTAGGTATGTCTGAATAGAGATTTCAGGACAATAGTTTAATTTTGGAAATTCACTAATAATTATTCAGTAATCTAAATATTCTAAAATTTGGATATGTTATAATATTATGTGTTCATTTTCAATAGGAAAAGTAATTATAGTAATTGGTTAAGTATTAATTGAGTTATTAGAAAAATAATAGAATCTACCATAATAGGATTGCAGGCAGAATGCAGGGTAGCAGAGTTGGTTATAGGCCTAAGTTTAAATTAACACCATAAATTGTGTAGTAATTATTTTAGTGTGAAATTTGGATATGTTAGAACATTATATGTTAAGTTTAATTAGGAATAATAATTGAAGTAATTGGATAATTGTAGAGAGAGATATGAGTAATGGAACACAGGCTGCCAGTAAAGAATTTTGCACAGAAAAACCCTAGTAACTTGGAAATTTGAGAAATGTTCTTTAATATAAATATAAGTAATTTAAGTTTATATTAAATAGTATCTAAATGAAAATTAATTGATAAGTAGAGTCAAGAATGAATAAGAGTTGCGATGGGTACCATAAGAGATAAAGCAAAGAATCAAGGATAAAGGAAAAGGGAAATCTACAAGTTATAAGCTAAGTTGAGTAATGTATACATCATTATGCATACTCATGTTTTGATTTGTTGAACCAATGAGTACATTTCCTTCTTGATTAAGTGCCATATTGCTATTGTTGATCATTCTTGATCATTCTTAAATATTGAAATCATCCATATCCATTGATTGTTATTAATATTAAAATGCCTATTGTTCTTGATTGACTATGTACCCGAATTGCTCCTAAAAGTATGCACACCAAATGTTTAATCACAATATTTATTGTTAATTGCAACCTTTACATTAAGAAAAGAAATCGATACATGACTAATGAAATGTATTGTCAAGTAAGCCATTGTACCGTAACGTTCCTAATGAATACTTGATATTGTTATTGATTTCCATTGGCCTATTTACATTTGAATTTGACAGAGCTACCGCTCCGACAGAGTAGTGGAAATATACTGTTGGCGATGTGCACATTGTATTACTGATGCCTTAGCTGGGAGAGGTTATGGTCCTGGCCATAGGGTCTGATCAACCTTATGCTTACTTATACTGATGTGATACTGATACTACTGGAGACTGTATGTTCGCATATAGTCCATACTGATACTACTGGAGACTATATATTTACATATAGTCCATCCCTTTATCTGTCTTATCTACATCATATTAGTATTATTTACCTGTTCATTGATTCCAAGCTTATATCTTATTGCTTACCATTGATGTCCATTCTTTTATCTATTTAATTGTTACCTGTTTCAAACTCCCAAAGACATTTGGTGTGCAAATTAATTAACCTTGACATGTGAGTTAAATATACTGATAATTTTTATTATATTTATTGATACTTAACTGCCATTGACCACTTTTGTTATTATATGCTTATATCTCATGTTTAATGATGTATATATGCTCACTGAGTATTTTATACTCACCCTATTGTGGTTTATAATTTTTACAGGAATGAGATAGTAAAGGCTGATTCCAAGTCAATTTCTTCTCCGACTTGGAATGTTAAGTATAGTAAGGTACAATATTATTCGCTAAAGTTTATAAGTGTCCACTCATAGAGCTCCATGGTATTATTTATAATTAGATGATTGAGTATTATAATGATGTATGAACAATGAAATATTTAATATTACAGTGACATTCAAAATACAATGTGTAATGTATAATAATTAAAATGTCAATGATAATAAAGTGATAAAGACAGTAACAGAGGTAAGTAATAAAATGAAATTTTCATATTTTGAAAAAGATTTAGAAGTGCTATGTATGACTGTTGAACTGTGAAGTTGAGGGTATAAGGTTGGCAGCTATTTGGAGTGTAAAATAATTTTTAGTGCAGGCTATAATTTTTGAAGGACCCGATTTTGGGTCGGGATTAAGGTTAAAATTACAAAGGGGACTCTGGCAAAATTTTTGTAAAATTTATAAGTAATAAATAGGATTTAAGTATTGATTAATGAATTAACATAGATTAAATGATTGATAAATGGATTGTTTATGGGTTCTATGGGTTTCCGGTGACCTTAAGTCTACCCGTGCTCTCGGACCGTCGCGGCCCAAAAGTGGGTCGTGATATTGAATATGAAAAGTGAAAATATGAAATTATTGAGGTATAGTTTAGTGTTATTGAAAGGTTATTGATATGATTAGTATTATAGTGATTAAATACAATGAGTAATATATTGTGAACTTAGGAAGTGTATCTATTGTGAAAAGATAGTTACAAAATTAAAGTTATAGTGCTTAGAGAATAATAAGAGTGTATATAATGGTATAATTAACTGATTATTGAAGTTCAAACATAAGTAAATAAATATTAAGCTATTGTTTATTGAAATGTAGTGAATATGATCATAAGAAACGAGTTAATGGTCGAAGTGATGAGGTACAACAATGAGAGATTAATGCAATGATATTGATAAGGTTATTGAACATATTAAGGTATAGTATATTAAAAGTTTAACTATTGAATTATCAAATGTTTATGGATTATAGATCGTATATTAATAAGAAATGATATGAAAATTATCGAATTTGGCAATTAGTCTAAGTAAGATGATAAGTAATATATAGAAAAATATTTACAAAGATGATTTGAGAATTTTTGAGGTTCATATATCGATGTTTACAATATTTGATGAGAACATTTGAGGATGAATTTTATTGAAGGGGGGTAAAATGTAATACCCTAGGAAGCCTCATCTTATATGTATGATTTAATTCTCAATTTATGGTTTAAAAGCATTAAAATGATGGGAAATAATTTTAGAGACACAGTTAGAATACAAATGAAATACTTTTCCTAAAATCATCGGTGTCGAGAACACTGACGGAAAAATAGCAGTCCGGCTAATTTAAGAATTTCTAACTCAAACCCGGGGGATTAAATAAGTTAATTTTATGTGAAATTATGGTGAAAAGAAAGAGTTTAAAAATATTTTGGAACACTGAAATTAAGAGTAATGGCAAAATTATAAATAAAAGAAACTTTGAGGGCAATTTTAGAAATCCACTATCTGGGATCCAAAAATGACCCAGGACTATTTTTAAAGGATAGAACAATTTAAAATAAGGTATTTCACTTCCCACACTTGAGGTTGAATCTACACAGAATAGACAAAATAAATTACAGAAAAATTTTTGGGATAAAAAATGCAAATAAGAAAAATTTTCTGCCAAAAGTGCAATTAAACAAACTTGTGGGATCCACCCTGTAAAATCTGCAATTTTTGTCATTTTATGAATTTTGTGTTTGCTGAATTTTATTTAATTGAAGATATGAATGTTGAGGAATCCAGAAATTTCTAGTTTGCAGGATTTTTGTGAGACTGATTGCATGATTTTAAAGAAATAATTTGATAAAGTGTAAAACATAAAAGTTGTGAATCTATGTCTCATATTCTATTTTGTTAAATGGTTTGGTAAAATTCTATATGTGTGAGCAGTTATGCCTCCTTGAGCAGGACTTGTCTGGTTTAGTATTTCTGCAAGAAATATGTGTATGTTTGAATTTTTTGGGAATGACTGAGACTGTTTGAGTCAAAGGTGTAAACATGAGAAATGTTCATTTGTGTGTTGGAATGTTGTTTGTAAAATTTCAGGAAGTTTGGATAAGTATAACTTAGTAGAGAGTGGAATTTCTCAGGTCTGTTCGGATGAATTTTAGACAGTAAGTCAGGGTAAATTTTAGAGAGTTACCATAGTCTGTGTAGTTGCCCTTGTGTTTTGAATTTTGGATATGTTGTACTCCTACATGTCTATTTTAAGTGACAAAAAGAATCAGGAAGTTTGGATGTTGGTAGCTCAATTGCGAGTTGATTAAGTATAAGTTGTCGAGGAAGGGTTTCAGCTCGGCAGAGATTGGTGATAGCGAGTCGGCAAATGCGAGGTGGCATTTGCGAGCCGGCAATATGAGATAGTGAAGTGGCGAGGTGAGTTTGCCTATGTGGAGTTAGGCGAAGAGGGATTTGGCGAAGGGGAATTTGGCAAAAAGGAAAAGGCAAGGTGGCATTATACGAAGAGGCATTGCCGTAGTGGCATATACGAAGAGGGAGATAGGCAAAGCGAGTTGACGAAAAGGCATTGTCAAGGTAGCATATGTGAGGCAGTATATGCGAATAAGGAGTTCGCGAGGAGAGTTTAGCGAGGCAGCATATGCGAGGTGGCATATGCGGATTGTGTAACACCTTAGCCTAAACCCTAATAGGGACCTTTAGGAAAATTATTTTCCTTTCTTTATGGTGTGCTAATATTATATGTGAATGCATGGAATATATATATATGCATGTTATATGACCTAATTTTTAGGCCTAGAGTTGGTTTGAAGTCAGTTAGGACCCAATCGGGTAAGTTTGGAAATTTTGGTAATTGGAGGACTAAATT
>CANXYC011014792.1:0-11106 GCA_948193065.1 Aleurites moluccanus | reverse complement strand
ATTGTACCTTGATACTTATTCGGTACACTGATATTTCATTGATTGATACCTTTGTTTATATGATACCTATTATTTATTGCGATGCATGTGAATTCACTGAGTATCATCTATACTCACCCGTTTATTGTTTACCCCTTTCAGAAGAGGATTAGAGTTGCAGAATCCATACTTCTATTTCTCTGAGGATTCTGCTACAGACTTTCAGATGTATATACATATACTCTATTTTGTATAACATTTATTTTTGTGTTCATTATCTAGCTGCTCCATGGGTTTGTACGGGTTAGCTAGGAAATGAACATGTATCTGATGATAGTATTATTATATGGATGATATTATGTGTTGATATGACATTGTGATAACTGATGTTACAACCATTTCAGAATGTATGACAGGTTAATCAAATGATTGGCAATTAATGAATATGAATAATATATTAAACTTATAGATGATGCGAATGAGATTGGGTTCTACGGGTGCCTGTCGCCATTGGCATTTCCCATGCCCTAAGACCGTCGCGGCTCGGAAAACTGGGTCGTGACAGAGCTACATGTAGAGATTGTTGATCGACAGGTTAGAAAGCTTCGAAATAAAGAGATTCCTATGGTAAAAGTGTTTTGGAGGAACCAGTCCATGGAGGAGTGCACATAGGAGAGTGAATAGGAGATGCGGAGCAGATATCCATTCTTGTTCCAGCAGTAAGGTATGTTTTATTTAAATTCGAGAACGAATTTACTTGTAGGAGGATATAATGTAATACCCTAGAAAGTTAAAACTCTCATACATGATTTAAATCTCTATTTGTGGTTCATTAGTCTTGAAATGATGGGAAATAATTTTAGAGACACAGTTAGAATGCAAACATGCTACTTTTTCGGAAAGCGGCGGTGTCGGGAACACTACCGAGAAATTAGCAGTCTGATCAACGGAAGAATTTTTGAAGTTGATCTGGGAGTAAAAGATCACCATAATTTATGTTTAATTTTGGTAAAAAGAAAGAAGTGAAAATCATTTAGAAACACTGAAAAAGTAAATATTGGCAAAATGATAATTTTAAGGAAGTTTAAGATGAATAGTGGAAATTGGTCGGTCGGATTTACAGAATGACTCCATAACTATTTTTATAAATAATTACAAATTAAAATAATCTTATTGACTTCCCAATCTGATATCAAAATCCTAACAGAATTGACAGAAGATTTTAGACCAAAGTGTAATGGACGAAAGTTCGGGGAGTTAGTTGTAATTGGCCAAATGGGATTTTTCTATTTATTTTGCCTTAGCCATTTTTGCTTCATCTTTTTCTTCTTCCTTTCATGGTGGCCGAACCACCTAGCTTCATTTCTTCTTCCATTTCTTCTTCATTTCTTCACCAAATCCTTAGAAAATTGATGGAAAAGTTGAGTTTTCATCTAGCTTAACTCATTTCCATCCTTAATTTGTAGAAAGGAGCAAAGGAAATCAAAGGGGGAGAGATTGAAGATTTTGTCCACTTGGTAGTGGAGAAATACTGTCGGCGATGTGCACATTGTATTACTGATACCCTAGCTAGGAGGGGTTATGGTCCTAGCCATAGGGCCTGATCAGCCTTATGCTCATTGATACAGATATGATACTGGAGACCTTCATGGTCCATACTGACACGGATTACTGGAGATTGTATGATTTCTTTTCATACAGTCCATCCCTTTATCTGTCTTTCCATATGATACCGAGCCGGTATGTTATTCTTTGGCTATACTATGCCTTGACATTGATACTGTATGTTGTTATCCTATTGACTGATACCATTGTTTATTTGATGCCTATTATTTATTGAGGATGCATGTAAATTCACTGAGTATCATCTATACTCACTATTTCATTGTTTACCCATTTCAGGAGAGGAGTAGGTTGCAGATTCCTGTCTTCTGTCATATGAGGATATCTGCAGACAGTTATCTGATGTATATATATTCTGACATTTTGTATATTTATTTTGGTGTTCATTATCTAGCTGCTCCATGGGGTATATATGGGTTAGCTAGGAGATGAACATATGTATATATATTGATGATGTTATATATTGAGTATATGATGATGCATGATATGATAATATGACTGTTATAGTCAATTGTAGAATGATTACAGAATGCATGACAGATTGACAGAATGAATGGTAACTAAATTAAAATGAATAATATAGTGAGGTTTATAGATTGTGCATGTGATACTGGGTTCTACGGGTGCCTGTCGCCATTGGCATCCCTGTGCCCTAGGACCGTCGCTGTTCGGGAAATAGGGTCGTGACAATTTCAGGTAATGAATATTGAGATTGCCTACACAATGCTTTTTGGGGCATCCTTGGATTCATGCCGCAAATGCCATACCATCATCTCTCCACCAGAAGATGAAGTATGTGAAGGATGGAAAACTGGTCACAGTTAAAGGAGAAGAAGACATCTTGATCTCCAAGCCGCATTCTTTTCCTTACATTAAGGCAGCAGAGCAAGCCATTGAAAGTTCATATCAGACTTTGGAGTTGGAAGTGTTGCCAAGCAAGGGTTTCCAAGGCGAAACCACATTGAACATGGTAGCCAAAGTGATGAACCGACAAGGATTTCAGCCAGGGAAAGGATTAGGGATTAGGCTGTAAGGCATTGTGGAACCTATTGTGTCGACAAAGGCAGACAATAGAGCAGGTCTAGGTTATATCCAGTAGCCATTCCAGTCATGCCAATTTATCACGACAGATAAATGTTGGGAAGGTGCATCATTTCCTCACATTCGAGAGACCTTTCTCGCACCTGCTGCAGTGATTAACTTTATGCCCATCATCAAAGAATTTTTTGACGATGACTTAGAAGCTCTCAAGAGGTTGTCCATCAATGTTATCTCTACGGAATGCAGCTCTAGCCAGTATGTTGCTCCCAATACTGAAGATCAAGATTTGAACAATTGGGAAATGGTGGAATTGCCTGAAGTGTTTTTAAAGTAATGCCATCATAGAAAAAATAAGACTATTTTTGTTTCTTTTCCTTAGTCTTGTTCCGTATTTTTTTTTTTTAATTTCCATCATTATATGTTTTTGAACTTTTCTAGCAATATAATCTATTCTTTTATTTCCATAATATACGTGCTTTTCTTCTCTCTCTTGTGCATTTTCTTATGATGTTTCCAATTTGTTCTGTTTTTCTTTTTCATCATACTCAGGGGAAATGATACATCTATCATAGAACCATCAGATATTAATGCCAATGTACGTGCTTTTGAAAAACTTGTAAATACTATGAATAAAGATTTTTCCGATGAAGATGACGAGATAGAGATACTAGAAGAATTAGAAAGGTTAATGGGAAGACTAGAGAATGGGATGGAAGCCATAGGGGATGTCATAGAAACAGTGAATTTGGGGACAAAGGAAGATAAAAGGGAAGTGAAAGTGGTCAAGTATGAGGGAACAAAGAAGATCATTTTGCTATTGAAAGAGTTTCCAGACATACTAGCTTGGTCTTACCAGGATATGCCTAGCCTAGACCCTGGAATCGTGGCCTGTAAAATTTCTCTTGCACTTGGAGCAAAACCAATCAAACAGAAGTTAAGGCGAATGGCCCCTGATATCCAATTGAAGATCAGGGATGAAATCCAGAAGCAATATGAAGTCGGGTTCTTGGAAGTGGTTAAATACCCCGAATAGGTAGCCAATGTAGTCCCCGTGATGAAAAAAGATGGTCGAGTATGTATGTGAGTCAACTATAAGGATCTAAATTGTTGCAGTTTAAAGGATGACTTCCCGCTTCCACATATAGAAACTTTAATGGATAATGATGCCCGTCAGGAGAGGTGTTCATATGTTGATTGTTTTTCAGGTTATAATCAAATAAAGATGAGCCAAGGCGATAAGGATAAGACCACATTCATCTTACAATGGGGGAGTTTCTGCTATAAGGTAATGCCTTTCAGTTTGAAAAAGTTGGGGCAACTTATCAGCGAGCCATGGTGGCATTATTTCATGACATGATGTTTAAGGAGGTGGAATGTTATGTAGATGACATGGTAATCAAATCCAGGCCAGGTGAGGATTATGAGGTTATACTTTGAAAAGTGTTTGAAAGACTCCGTAAGTACAAGTTGCATCTTAATCCCCATAAGTGCATATTTAGGGTAGCTAAAGGGAAGTTATTGGGTTTCATCATCAGCAAGGAAGGTATTAAGTTTGATCCCAATAAAATCAAGGCCATTCAGAATATGCCTCCCCAAAAATAGGGAAATAACCCAAAAATAGAGAAAGAAGTCCGGAGTTTTATGGGAAAGTTGAACTACATTTCCCGATTTGTTTCCAGCATGACGGCTACTTGTGAACCTATTTTTTCCTCTAGAAGAAGAATTACACTAAGGGATGGGATGAAGAGTGTCAGGTAGCCTTCAACCGCATCAAGTCATATTTGCAAAACCCTCTTAATTTAGTGCCTACTGTTCAAGAGCGCCCATTTTTGCTTTATCTGTGTCACGACCCGATTTCGCAGCCCATAACGGTCCTAGGGTATGGGAGATACCGAGGTGACCGACACTCATAGAACCCATTGATCACTACAAAGCAATCACTCACAATATCGCAGTGAAAAACATAAGTATACCCAAAACTATAGCGAAAACCCATCATCAATCAATAACAACATATATAACCATTCACTCACATAAACACTATTCATTTTGTCCCTCTGCCATTCATTCTGTAACTTCCATAATCTTATACATTTATACTTCAAAATTTCTCATACACTTACATAAACAATCTGTCTATACCATTATACAATATCCATGGAGCATCTAATATACATATAAAAAGATATAGTGTTTAAATTAATTACACTGTCTTTATCAGACTACAGAATTCCTTGGAGAAACAAGAACCAGTAATTTGCCTCTTACTCTGCACCTGCAGAGGGTAAACAGTGAGAGGGTGAGTATATATGATACTTAGTGAATCTGATATGCATCGACAATAATAGATAATGGAATATCAATAATCAATAGGCAGATGAAGCAATAATAAAAGTCTGCTCAGAATCTCTATAATACAGAAGCAAGTACAAAATATGACTGTAAGTAAACAATCATAATAATGAAGCACATATCACATGGACAAGATGGAACAGAAAGTACCCGAATAGGCCAATATAGATATCATAGGATTAGTAAAAATAAGGAAAAACAGATAAAGGGATGGATTGTATGACATTATACAATCTCCAGTAATCCGTATGGACCATATGTGAATATATAGGTCTCCAGTTTATCAATATTAGTAACATAAGACTGATAAGGTCTTATGGCTAGTACCATAACCCTTCCTAGGTAGGGTACCAATAATACATTGTGCATAAGGTCGACAGTATTTTCCCACTACCCCGTCGAATCGGTAGCTCTGTCATGATGTAATAGGATCAATATCAAGAAACAACATATTAGTGGATACCGTTATGCAACAATGGCATCCTCCAGCTCAATAGGCTTAATTTCAATCAATCAATAAAATCAATAGAATCGATAGCAAGTCAAGTATCAATAACTCATTAGAATCAATTTAATGAGCATAAAATCAATAAGACATCAATAACAATCAATAAAACGATGACCAAAGGTTTAACTACAAAAAATGGAAACAAACATAATTTGGTCATTTTCGGCCAAAAAGTTGACGCAATTGGCATGCCATTGTCGCTGGCGACGGTGGCATTCAAATGGTTGGCCTACGAAATTTTTGGCATGAATTTGGTACAATATCAATATTTCCCCAATTATCAATAAACAAGCACATGAAAAGCAATTTATAAGCAACAACCACAACTTAATAATATTCATCAAATGAATCAAATAGGCAATGGAAAAACAAGTCAAAAGCATGAACAAAACTAGGCAAATGGCACAAATCAGGGTTCAGCCATAACTCAATTTCTACAATTGGATTCCAAATTTCATTTTATCAATTAGGGCAAGTAATTTGATGCATAGTAGACTCACCTAATACTCCAAATCAACAAGCATAATGATTTGCTACCCAATTCCTCAAATCCTCGGTTTAGGCCAAAATCGGCAATTTTCTCCGAACGAATTTTCTACAACGAAACAAATATCAATTAAATATCGATTAATACCCAATTAACTTATTCTAAAGCCAATTTATATATTCTAATCCATATACTCAATTTCAAAACTCATAACTTCAATTCAGGGTTAGAAAATTAGGGAAAATTGTTTAATGCATCAATTGACGCAATTAAACCATTTACCCAATCCTATTATCATCCATTGAACCTAATTAAACCATAAAATCAAATAAATAATCAACTTACCCCATAACCCTTAAAGTGACCGAAACTTCCTTAGCTTTGTTCTTTAATTTTTCTTCATTTTCTATAGCTAATTTTGGTAGATTAGTGTTTGTATGGTTTAGTTTATGATTTATAACACTTTTCCTTCACAAATCATCAAAGAAAATCAATTGAGAAGAAAGGAAATTGCTCACGGTGGAAGAACTCAATTGGCAGAAAATTTGGCTAAGTTTTTGCTTATATAATAAGACAAAAATTGGCAAATTACCCTTTTGGTCCTCCAATTTTTTAAAATTTACTTTTGGTCCTTTTTTTGCTCGGTAAATCATTCCGACAATTCCGTCGGGAATTGAAATTCAAAGTGAATATTTAAACATCATATTTTTATTAATATTAATTAATAAAAATACTTTCAGAGTTGTTTTGAAACTTAGATTGTCAAATTTCCACTATTCACTGAAAAATACCATTTATTTACGGTTTTGCCATCACTTACTTTATCAGTGTTCCTAAATATTTTTTTCATATTTCTTTTTATTGTATTCACACATGAATATATCTTATCATTTATCCTCAATCCAAATTCAGAAATTCATTCGTCGACCGTACTGCTATTTTTATAGCAGCGATACCGGTACCGACGATTTCTGAATTTTTTTTTTGTTTTCGCTCTAACTGAGTTTTTGAAATTATCCTTAGCCATTTTTATAATTTTAATCTATATACTGAGAACTTATTTCATAGAAACTTGTTATGCAAATTTTTAGGGTATTACATTCTACCCTCCTTTAAAAAAATTCATCCTCGTATTTCAAATAAACATGTATCTCTATATTGGAACAATAACAGATACTTAGATTTCATAATTTGGTGTCAACCTTGTTTTCTTGTCAGATCTCATAACACTTTCCATAGGTGATATTTAAAGAGAACATGATCACCAATATCAATTGAACATCCTTTTCAGATATGTAATTCAATCAATGTAAGTATTGATCTCAATTACCTTTGAATTCTATAATACATATCCTCTAATGTATGACTTGTTCACTCTAATTATCCATCAGTTTATGGATGGAATGCTGCATAGAATTTTAACTGTATATCCATAGCTTCTTGGAACTTCTGAGTATCATTGTGTCTCTCTATCAGACATTATCATTAAAGGCACTCCATGAGCCTTACCATCTAATTAACAACATTCATAGTAATTTATTCTCATTTCCATTCAGATAACTGTATCTCCTATGGCAAACTTGATAACTTTTGGTGTTCAATCTTAACCTGTTGATAGGCTAAACATGTAGACACCACTTAGCCATATTTTTTTTTCATATTAAGTCATCAATAACATCTTTTAAATCATGGTACATCTTGAAAATTCTAAAATGTATTCTATAAGAAAATAATAGAGATATTTTAAAATCCGATCTTGGAGTCCTTTAACACTAGGCACACATAACCATTTATCACATTTAAATTTATCATCCTCATCTGTGAACTCTACGGCTTTACCCTTTCGAACATCTTTCCTTTAACCTCACAAGATATGGATCCCGATCTTCTGTCACTTTAATATCATCAATTTACAATGACTTAGCCCGACATTGGGCTATCAGAGCCCGGTTTTCGATCCTGGGATCCAAATCCAACTCCATACCCATATCAATGAACTCATTCATTGCACGAATCAGTGGTCTTCTAACAATAGAGATGTGAGCTAGACTATCCATAGTCTTTTGACTAAGAGCATTTGCCACTACATTAGCTTTACCCGAATGGTAAAAGATTTCACAGTCACAATCCTTAAACAGTTAACTCATCTTTATTGCCGAAGATTCAAATTCTTCTATTGCATAATATACTATACACATGCTGTAGACTCTTATGATTCATGTAAATTTCACACTTAACATCATACAAGCAATATCTTTAAATCTTTAATGCAAAACTAATATTGCCATCTTCAAATCAAGTATTAGATAATTCATTTCATATTTCTTTAATTGTCGAGAAACATGTGCAATCACTCTTCTATTTTGCACTATAACACATCTAAATTCAATTCTGGAATCATTATAGTACACTATGAAATTATCATCCACTGTTGATAATGTTAACTCTATACCACTCATAAGGCAAAGCTTCAATGTTTAGAAACTATACTCTCACATTATGATGTCCATTGATACTCCTCTTGTTTACTGGTCAAATTAATCAATCAGAGTTGGAATCTTAGAAAAATCTTTTACAATCTCTTGTAGTAACTTTCCATTCCAAGGAAACTACCATCTCAGAACATTAATTGGCCGAGGCCAATTAATTACTGCTTTTACACTTTTAAGAATTGTCCTTGATACTATCTTTATGTACCACATGACCAAGGGAACTCATTTCAATTAGCTAAAATTGACATGTAGACAGCTTGACATACAATTTATGCTCTCATTATGTCTATAACACAGTCCTCTAGTGCTCTACACGTTCTTCTTCCCTTATATAATAGATAAGGATATCATCTATGTTATGACCCAACCTGGGAGCCACGACGGTCCTAGGGTACAAGTGTTGCCTAAGCTATTAGTACCATGAAGAACCCAATTAACTATACTATATGGCATGCAACTCATATAAACAGCTTAAATAGCTTAATAATGCTGCAAAAAATTCAACAGTATCTCCTCTATAATATGGCTATGCCCAGCTGAAAAACATGTAAATAACATTTCCAATATTCATCAACATCAGCACTCAAGTCATTGATCCCTCTGGATCTCCAATATCAACTCAATATATACATATCTGTATATCAAATCATTTCCATACATAACATAACATATATATATCCATAGTATAATTATTATGCAAGACTATAAAGATGAAACACATATATATATACATTGCACTCCTTAATTTACAGTACCATGGAACCTTTATACTGTACAAATATTTACATATACTTTTGGATCTTGATTATTACATGTTCAGCTAGTACAATTCCAAGGCAGGAGTAGAAGATGCCAATGGAATGCATGCCTCACTGCAGACCTGAAAATTATAAATCACTAAAGGGGTGAGTATAAAAATACTCAGTGAATCCAAATGTATAAAAGTGCAGTAGATGTCCATGATATCATGATTGCTCATATATGGCCTGTAGAATCAATATAAGATAACAAGGAAATGTTGATATGAGAATATGTATAAGTAACCATGTAAATATCAATATAAGTATCCAGTGTACAAGTTAACACACATATGATATAACAGGATTGTGTTATTTCTATAATTTAGTATACAAGCACTATCATAAAGTGCACTAGGGAATATAACATCCCTCCCTAGTAGGGGTCCCATAAATACACTGACCACGTAAGGGATATTTTCCCTATGACTAGAGAATATAACATCCCTCTTTAGCAAGGGTCTATAAACACCAGTGTGCACACAGTCGATGGAATTTACCCACTACACCATCGAGGTAGCCCTATTATAATACCATATGGGTGTGTCTCCATATAACAGTAAATATAGCATATTTATATCTCATATATCTGTAGAACAATCATATATACATACATAAAGAATAATAGAACATATTTGGAAGATGTCAAAAAAATTCTCGACAGGGCCCAGTTGTGCTGCCGCAACTGACACTCACCGTTACGGGTCCGTTTTGGGATTTTGAGTAGTTTTTACTTAGCTATGTTTCCAAAGGATTTAGGTGGACCATGAGGTACCGTTTTAAAGCTTAGGTTAAGACTAGAAGATTGGGCCAAGTGGTGGCCCAATTGGCTTTCTGGATTTCATTTTATAGTCAAACAAAGTTTAGGTCATTATAGGTCGTTTCGGAGTGCTTATTTACCGGCCAATTTGCATTATATATACTATAAAATATCAAATGCTATTTTATCAGTCCAATTAACATTTTATATGACATATGATGCAAATCATGCATGAATATACATAAGGACTCATCTTAAACACAATCAAATCTCTTATCCCCCAATCCAGTGCTCCCGAGCCCTAGTCGGCCCGCTGTTCAACACTCCGAGCTGGAGTATTTGACGGTTCACCTATTATCACATATAACACTCCGGTAAGATGTAAAAACATCACAAAATATGTTATTCACATAAAAACGCATCAAGCATACACACTATGCTCTATAAACCTTACTTTGTACCAATTACCCATTTATCATTCCTTTATGCATAAACACCTATCTATCACCGTAATTAACCCACATTTCACATATGCATCACTTATATATCATATTAAGAACTCATATACACTTAACTTAGCATTTTATATCAAACATATACCATATTCAAGTTTAACTTTCAAGTACTTAAATCAAACATCTTTTATACATCTAAACTTATACATTTCCATCATTTTTAACACTTAATCATATTCAAACACTTCCTTCCTAATCACATTAGCCTAATACCTTAAACTAACAAACTTAAATAGTTCATCCAAAATGGATTTCATTCCATTCATCCACTTTTCAATAGCATTCAATCATACAACTTAAATACACATCAAATGCACAACATTTAACCATTTATACCTATTAAACATCAAACATCAAACCATAACACAAGCACCTCAAGTTTCGGCCTAGCTTGAATTCAATCCAAATGAGTTTATTTCAATCTTTTAACCACTAATTCATGTTATACACATCAAATAAACATCATTTGAACAAAATAATTCATCAAAACAACACTTTGATTCAAAGTTCTTCTTATTAGGGTTTCAATCCAACCTTTTGAATTTCATCCAT
>CANXYC011014732.1:0-27736 GCA_948193065.1 Aleurites moluccanus | reverse complement strand
TTTTTATTTTCAAATATTTATTTCTTTAAAATATAATAAATTTCAAAAATTCTTTTATATTCATAACTTTAATTAAATATTCATAAAATAATTATTACTTATAAATATAATATAATTTAAAAAAAATATGGGTATTACATTTCTGCTCCATTATAGTTACTTGGATCAATTGTTTAGTTTGTTTCTAAGAAAATGCATAGTTGTAAATATCTTTTCACTATGAATATATCGCCTTATTTTATACAGTTTGAAAATGGAAAGAAATGCCATAATATTGAAATTTTGGTTTTTGGAGAGGGCAATAGTGATGACAGATATGAGGTGTTAGCATCCACAACTAACTATTTCTGTTTAAACTTGAATGGAATTCTTGTGTATTTTTAAATTTTGAAACAGAAAGCACTAAACAACCATTTCTTATTTTGATTAAAAGTGGGCGCTCTAATGGTTTTAGAGAAAGGCAGATGCTGAAAAAAATCTGCCATTTATTTTCAAAATGAGCAATCTTTCAGTGGGAAATTTTATGCTCATGCTTGGGATCTTTTGGGTTTTTTGACAGGCAAGTTTCAATAGAGGAAGGAGAAGCTAAAGCTCGTGAGCTCAATGTCATGTTTATTGAAACTAGTGCAAAGGCTGGCTTCAATATTAAGGTAACTATTTGCGTTGGGTGCAGAAGAAGTAATTTTTGGAATTAAAAATCGCAATTGATGCTAAGCTGATATTTTATTATGTATGTAATGAATTGAGATGTGAAAGTGAAATGGATAGTTTGGGTTGAAACTTTCAACATGTTGACATGTTATTTTTTTTACGTTTGCCCTTTCCAGGCACTGTTTCGGAAGATTGCAGCAGCCTTGCCAGGAATGGAAACACTTTCTTCAACTAAGCAGGAGGACATGGTGGATGTCAATCTGAAGTCTTCTAACACAAATACATCACAGTCCCAACCACAGTCTGGAGGATGTGCTTGTTGATACACAATTGAGAATTGTGCTTTCGTTTTTTGCGGCATTTACTAGCATGCCTATGCGATCCTGCACATGTAAAGTTTTGTGTCATCCCCTTCTTGTAGCATTTGGTATTTTAAGACCAATGTAACGGTTAAAATACAAAAAGGAAAAAAAAAATCTTTTTAATTTACTAATAAAAACAAGAGAAATTATGACGGGATTGCCAAAACATTATTATGAGTTGGCTCTTCGGACCAATCAAAATTTGACATTTAGTTTTTTCGCTTCAATTTCTAAAATTTAATATTTTTACTTAATTTATATTATTTTCAAGATGTAATAAATCAATGAATTAAAGTTATTTATTCATTTAAATATAATAACCAATCATATAATTAAAAGAGTTTTATTACTTTAATTAATTTTTAGAACTATAAAATAAAATTCAATAATTCATTAAAATGAAATAGAAAATTTAAAAAACAATTCACAATATTTATTTTATCTAAATCCATGGAAAAATACATTTTAATATTTCTACAAAAATATCACCTTAGATTTTTATTTATGAAATAATTTATTTTTATTTAAAAAATATTTTAGAATCAGTTTGTATATTTATCAATATTAATTTAAAAAAAAAAAGTAAAAAAAAAAGGGTTAAAATAAAATTCAATCAGTTTGAATAAATAAATTTAATTCATTAATTTATTATATCTTGAAAATAATATAAATTTAATAAAAATATTAAATTTTGAGAATTGAATTGAGAAAATTAAATATAAATTTTTTATTTATCGCAAATATTAATTCATAATAATGAGTTGATGATTCTGTGCTACTTTATAATTTATGTGAAAACAAAGACACTCACGATAGAAAGGTGTGGGTTCCAGCATGCATAAAAAATGGATGAAGTCGATGCCCTCTCTTTCTTAATTCTACTTGTAGCTCCACCACGACTGCCCTGATCAAAATGTTCAACCATTTTTTTTTTCTTTCTATTTGCGTGTTATTTAAGTGCTCAATCAAACACAACATCACCTACT
Organism: Aleurites moluccanus; assembly: GCA_948193065.1. Lineage (NCBI taxonomy): Eukaryota > Viridiplantae > Streptophyta > Magnoliopsida > Malpighiales > Euphorbiaceae > Aleurites > Aleurites moluccanus. Next base: position 25,737 of record CANXYC011014732.1, on the reverse strand, counting down.
ATTTTCCATCTATCCATTTATATTACTATTATTAGTTTCCATTACAAATAGAAATAAAGTTTTTGATAAATAACCAAAAACTTTATTCCATTACAAATGCCTTAAAAAGTTTTTGATCGTATATAGAGAAAAATTTTGAGTGACACCTTAATCAAATATCAAATCATTACAACCAACATATGCATTCCAAACCAAACCCACTTCTTATATAAACTCAAATTTATTATAATAAGAAATATTTGAATGATATATTGACTTGACATCACTTTTTATTTACACTCAAATTTATTATAATAAAAAATGTTTGAATGACATATTGTATTCACGTTTTAAAATAAGAGTCTTTTTTTATTAATAAAAATTTTAATTGATAACCGTAATTTTTATTTATTTATTATTAAATTTTATTAATTTTAAAAAAATAAATTCATATTTAATTTAAAAAAAATAAATTAAAAATAAATTTTTAATAATTAAATATTTAAATATTCAATAATTTTTAATTTTTAATATATATATATTTAAACGATAATTATATTTTATAATTAAATATTTAAATATTCCTAAATATCACCAGAGAAAAAGAAAAGATATTTCGTTTGTCGACAGTAATGTACACAGACGACCAAGAATACTTTCACTGTTTTCTCCTTTTCCCTCTATCTATGTATAATTTGATTTATCAGATATTTTAAAAACTGTTACGATGATTGATGATAATAACTAAAAATTGCAAATGAGGAGAGGCAAAACCGTACTTTAAAAATATCATCACCGTGGTTAAATGTTAACGAATCGCCTTGGAATAATTATAAATTTTGGGTACTAAAATTTTTTTGAATCACGTATTAGTATATGAACTGAATAAATGTATATTAATGACTTAATGTAGTGTTTTTTCTCTGTTTTTAATTTACTCGAATGCTGATTAGGCAAAGTGAATCTATTTTATCAGAAAATTAGCTTTTTTTGTCAGATGAAGAAGTGAAATGACCAACTCCACCCTTAGATCAAAACGCAGCACTTAAGCTCTCGTTCCTTCTTTCTTTCACTCTTTGCCCTAAAAATTAGGGATTAGGGATTCATTTTGATCTCAACAACTCCAAAAGATTGAAACTTTATAAAGTGACTCTTAACCTGATCATTTTTTTCTTAAACCAATAAAAAAAAAAAAAATCACTGTTTTTGCCATCTACTTCTCTCTGAATTCCTCCGATTCTTTTGGTTCTTTCTCAAGTTTTCTGTTTTAATTCATCTGCGTGATGATTGTTAATGTTCCAGGTGCGTCAACGCCTCTCTTTCTCTCTGTCATTGATTGTTTTAGTTTTGATTTTCTGGGTTTTGAATTTTGGCAAAGAAAGATTATTCCTTTATTAAATCTACGTGAATTTGAATTTAATGCTGTATTTTTTGCCCTTTTGGTTGGGAAAATGTGAATATAAGTAGAGGTCTGCTTCTTGATCCATTTTTTTCCTGATCCATTTGATTGAGTTTGGCTTGTTCTTTACTAAGTGTAAGTTTTTATTTTATTTTATGTTGTTTGTTTTGGGTAAACAAAATTTTTAAGTTTTAGATAATATGAGTACTGTTGATTTTATATTATGATTTAATGGAACTATAGAACGCCCCCAAATATTTGCTGCCATTAGTTTGATATGGTGTTGCTGTTTTGGGGATTTTGGGATTAGGGTTGATGGACGGTGTCTGCTTGTCGATATCCACAAGGAAATTGCAAGATAAAACTGCAACGCCTATTTGGGAACTTATTGAAGCCTTTTTGTATTTGTCTTCTTACTATGAGAAGAAAAAAAGCTACCAATCCTGTAAAGAGAATGAGAGCTTAAGCGCTGCGTTTTGATCTAAGGGTGGAGTTGGTCATTTCACTTCTCCATCTAACGTGCTAAACTGGTTTCTCTGATAAAATGGATCCACTTTGCCTAATCAGCATTCCGACGACAAAATTTAGTATAGACACCAAAATAGAAAAATTCAAAAACTTCACACATCAAATTTATAATTATCCCAATCGCCTTCTCAACGGTTATGATCGACTCTTCCAAAATCGCTAAGCTTATTGGACTGATTTGCGCAAAATGACGCTGCCGTCGATAGATGAGGCTTCACGCCAACTCTAACCTCTCCGGATAAACCCATGTTTTCTCACAAATGCAGCACCTTAGTGAAGGGGTTGTAGACTTGGTACAACTGATTTGTATTAAGGAATCTGGAGGGACACTTGCGAGTTTTGACCACTTTTGTCCTTTGTGCGGTGTGAGAAAAGTCACGTGGAGACAGAGGATTGGTAGGGCTACTGTGGGCGTAGTTCTACCGCAGATATGGTGTCGGGTCCGTGAATCGCCACTGAGCAGCACCGTTTTCAACAGCTCAGTCTAAAATAACAGCGAATTCCTAGTCTCTAGTGCGATTTTAGGCAAAATGACTGGTATTTCTCCCTGTTTCTCGATTTCTTATTTGTTTTCTTGCTTATGCTCCATTATGTAATTCAATTCTGATTCTCGAAACAACGGACTAGACCAGCTGATTTAGATTCTGTTTTCAACTTTTGGATTCTGTTTTCGGCATGCCTCAGTTGGCTGCTTCTAAGCCGATTGATTTAGAGAAATTACAGAACCATATACATATTTTCAGGCATATAGAGAAATTAGAATTTCCATTATTTGTCACTCATCCTTTAGTTGGAGTTTAATCGTTAGAAGATGCTCTGACTGTTGTTATATATATATATATATAGTTTAACTCACTCTCATTAAGTCAATATGGTATTAATCTTGCCATTTTGTTGATTATTCTGCAGAAACTTTGTAAACTTTGTAATTGCATGCCACTCGGTCATTGCTGATGTTGCTTTTTTTATTTTTTTTTTTTGTAGTCTCACGCAAAGATAATACATCAGGCTTCATATATTCCATATAATTTTCCCATCATAAAGTGTTCAAAGCATTATACACCATATTTGACTGGAAAATTATGGATTCAGTATCTGTTATCAGAACATGTATTGCAGATTTTAATTGTTTGATTAGTCATTTGTCTTGTGGATGTATATATCATTCCATTTTTATTTTCTTTAACTTGTGCCTGATTTTCCCTGTTACAGATAAGCAAGAGCCAATTTTGAATAAAGATGAAAATACTACTGCACTATCACCATTCCTTAAACTTGAGCACTGGCAGTGGTGGCTGTTGGTTGCAATCAATATTTTCTTCCTCATTGTAGGCCAGTCTGCTGCTGTTCTTACGGGGAGATTTTATTATGACAAAGGTGGAAATAGCAAATGGATGGCTACCCTTGTTCAGACTGTTGCCTTCCCGATCCTTTACATACCCCTCTTTTTACTTCCTTCTCGAGAGCCTTCGACCTCTTCCACCTTGCCTTCCATTAGAACTATTGTCTTGATCTACTTATTGCTTGGAGTACTTATAGCTGGTGATAACATGTTGTATTCTACTGGGCTCTTGTACCTATCTGCCTCTACTTATTCGCTCATTTGTGCATCCCAATTAGCTTTTAATGCTGTTTTCTCGTACTTCATCAATTACCAGAAGTTCACTTCTTTAATTCTTAACTCTGTAGTTGTGCTTTCATTTTCTGCGGCCCTCATTGCAGTCAATGATGACTCGGATGGCCTTTCAGGAGTCTCTAGGTGGAAATACATTATTGGATTCCTTTGTACTCTTGGTGCTTCAGCAATATACTCTCTTCTGCTTTCACTCATGCAGTTGTCTTTCCAAAAGATTATTAAAAAGGAAACATTTTCTGTGGTACTAGAAATGCAAATCTACACATCACTTGTTGCCACTTGCATCTCTCTTATCGGTCTGTTTGCTAGTGGGGAATGGAAGACTTTGCATGGAGAAATGGAGGGTTTTGGTAAGGGAAGAGTGTCTTACATTATGACACTGCTTTGGACAGCCGTGAGTTGGCAGGTTTGTTCCGTTGGTGTTGTAGGATTGATTTTCTTGGTATCTTCTCTCTTCTCCAATGTAATAAGTACTCTTGCTTTGGCTGTATCTCCTATTGCTGCTGTCTTGGTTTTCCATGACAAGATGAATGGTGTGAAGGTGATCGCTTTGCTCATGGCTTTTTGGGGTTTTGGCTGTTATATTTACCAGAATTATCTTGATGATTCTAAGGTGAGGAGAACACAACATGACGCAAATGAGACCCATCATGATTCTTTATGTTGCTAACTTAGGAATGATGTGAATCAAATCTTTTGTGATCCTATGGTTTAGGTCTTGACTCTTGGGTGATTATTTATCATTTATTTCTCCTGGTAATAATGCCATATGCTCTTTTTTTTTTTTCTATTTGTTAAGACTTGTTGTTTTGTTAACTAGGTGAGTTACGTTTTTTGAATGTGTAATTGATTGTTAAGTTTTAATTAGATGAAGCTGCTGCCCAATTATAGTAGATGGTGCGCCTCTGCATGAACCATGAAGTGACTAATAATATTGTGGTATTCTGTGAGTTGGATAATAGATTTTGTGTACATCCTTTGATTGTATTACAAAGAACTTTTGGTTCAATATAAGAATTAAGAAGTGACAATGATGGGACAATCTTTTTGCAACAAGAAGCTTTGTGCGGATGAATGTTGCATTTTGACTTGGAGCATGTCCTTGTTGGTTGAGACTAGAAGTTGATTGATTTAGAAATGTGTGGCTGTAATAGAAATAGGATAGTCTAGAAGCTAAACACTGGACCTTTAATAAATTCAGGTTTTCTGTGGGAACTAATAACCTAAAATTCTTATGCATGTGATCCGTGAGCACGGTGTGTTTAATAAAGCATTTATTCTATCATGCGATGATTGCAGTAGATATTTTTGGAAGATTTAAGTTTATGTTGCAGGATCTGTAAAATCATGAATTTCAGATGTTGAGGGGGTGTTTTCATTGTCACAGAAAACAGATTGTGGTGGTTTGTTAAGTTTCGGTTCACATATCATACTCCTGGCAAGGGGTATGTTAGTAGTGGCATCGATATCTTTAGCCTGGCGTTGATAATTAACAATCTGCTTTTAGTATTAGATAAGACCTTAATAATTGTATTTGTCAGGTTCTGAATAATTAAAATTTCCCTTCACGGTTTTTTCATTTGTGCACACTGCTGGCAAAAGCATAAGAAACATAGAGCAAACTTTCTTTGGCATGTGTCCGCATACCTAAAAAAGAGCCCATCTGGCTCCCGGAAATTTTGAAGGGTGTAGGGGTTGAAAAGGAAAAAAGAATGGCTTCGCTTTTTTTTATTATTATTAATTTTGATATTGATAGAAAAGACAAGCAGCACAACGTTAACTTGTTGTTAGTTTCATAATGGCTAATTTTATGACCTGGTTCATTTGATTGGGTGGCGGTGGATTTCAAACTTTCAATAATGTCTTTTCATTATAAAAAAAAAACTTTAAAGTCACCTTCCTTTTTTGTTTAGCGGATTTTTTAATATGGAAATGGAATAGAGATAAGACATGCAAGAGCTTTTTTTTTATTAAAAATTGCTGCCTTTGAAACCAGGTCACATGATTGCAACTTGAAACTTGAAACAGCATTTTCTTATAAGGTTTGTCTCATTAAACTTTTTGAATTATATTTCATTTATTCTGTCTTCTTATAAGGTTCTAATCCATTTTAAAAATTCTATCCTTATTTTGAAAAAACAAGTATCAACGTTTGATATGAGGCGCCTTTGAGCTCCTCACTCCTATTATTTTATTGCTGTAATGCCACACTGCCATGAGTTTGGTTTCAATTTCAACTCATGTCATGTATTTACCAAAAATATGTACAAAAAATTTGTAGAAAGTGGTTAGAGTGCCATTTAGAAACACTTATTTATTTGGATAGAAGAAAATGTAATATTGACAAAAAAAAAATGATAACGAGACAAAAGATAAGTTATACTTGGTCTAGTTTCTAGCTAGGCCTAGAACATTTCAATGTTAACAAAGATTTGTACAACTCTGCTATGCATGCGTATTTCCATGTTTTTAGGTTAGAAATATCCAGTCTCGAATCTCTGTATAAATATCTCCATTCAAGAAAAATCAAAGGAAGGTAAATAGGTAATGATGAATGCAGGGACAGATCAGCTACCTGACTAAGATAGGTAAAATCATTGGGATGAAAAAAAATTATTTAATTCATTTAAATATAATTTTTTATAAATAATTAATTTCTGAATCATTCAAAATTAATTAAAATTATCATTAATTTATATAAAAATTATTTAATTTATTAAAATTTAATTTTTTTTTTAGATAAAATTAATTTTCAATCAATGTGAACATACACTTCCATCATTAAATGTAAGTAACTTTCTTTTTTGTTTTTACTATCTGGTTTGAAATTTTTCCGGTTACAAAAACAAATTATTTTTGATATGCAAAAAGATAAAATAAAGAAGACACAAAACATGAGGGCAGTCTATAGGATGAAATACAAGATAATATAGCTACTAAATACTAATATATATATATATATAAATCAGAGTCAATTTCAAAGGTATCTGATTAGATCATAGATACAAGCGACTGATACTTCTTCAATCGCTCATACAAAATTCTCCAACTCATGAACATAATTTTCAAATGTTGAAGAAAATATTTAATTCTCTAATCGTGGTCCCTTTTTTTTTTTTTTATCACTTGAATTGGTCTAATAGGGCAGGTCGTGGCCGTTTTTATTTAATTATTGGCATAAGTTCGTTTCTTAATTCTCCAAAAAAAATTATTTTCTTAATTTATATTAATATTTATTTGTCATATATTTGAACATATTATTCAATAATCTCTAGTATTCTTTAAAGGTTTATATAAATAAGTTATATATATAGGTGACTTTTTAATTTTTTTAAATTATTATAAAAAAATGCAATACATGAACAGATAATGGTTTTAAATGGAATAAAACTATAATATTAATGAAGAATAGTGTTAGATGATATTTTTAGATGACTAGTTTAATCGCTTTTACATATAACATCCAAAGTGTACTGTTGACTATATATATATATATATACATATGTTGCAATTAAACAAATGATGAGGTTTCAAAAAAATTAAACCAATGATCTATCCATTTATATATATATATATATATAATGGCCAATTTATTAAGAAATAAATAATAATAAGAAGAAGAATTTAGCAATTAATTGAAGTGGAGACACAGAAGTACAATTCAATAATCACAGAATTAATCTTGATTAGATTGCAGAGCCGAAGTGAGAATGTACCTAATAATCTAACACTTGCATACCATCCAATCAAGACATTTAAGGTGATTTAATTTGAAATTTTTTCATAAACTTGGCTGTTCAAATTAATTATTTATATGTATAAGTAACATTTCAATAGTTGTTAATAATTTTATACATAATTAAGAAACAGTGGGTTTAGAAGAAAATCAAAATTTGAAACAATTGATTCTGAAAACTGGAATACAAGATATAACAACAAATTATGAATTGCGTAGTGTTGTGTATGTGCATGCAGCAAATAGGCAATATTAGGAATTCAACTTCTTCTTATTGTTATTCAGCAAATGAAGAAGAATTACGAAAGTAGACCGCTTTAAATCAAATAAAAATACTGGCGCCAAAAAGACCAATGTAACGGTTAAAATCCAAAAAGAATTTTTTATTTCTTTTTTAATTGACTAATAAAAATAAAGACACTCACAATAGAAGGGTGTGGGTTCCAGCACGCACAAAAAATGGATGTAGTCGATGCCACCTCATTCTTAATTCTACTTGTAGCTCTACTATGACTGCCCCGATCAAAATTTTCAACCAGTTTTTTTTTCCTATTTGCGTGTCATTTAAGTGCTCAATCAAACACAACATCACCTACTACTTTCCATCCATCCATCCATTTCTATTACTATTATTAGTTTCCATTACAAATAGAAATAAAGTTTTAGATAAGTAAACAAAAACTTTATTCCATTACAAATGCCTTAAAAAAGTTTTTTTATAATATATAGACACCTTAATCAAATATCAAATCATTACAACCAATATCTACACTCCAAACCAAACACCACTTTTTATATAAACCCAAATTTACTATTAATAATAGCCACCTCCAGAACAAAAGAAAAAGAAAAAGACAAAGATATTTGGTTTTTACATGAACAATTTCACTGTTTTCCCCTTTTCCCTCTATCTATTTATAATTTAATTTATCAAATATTTTAACAGCTGTTATAATGATTGATGATGATAACTAAAAAACCGCAAATGAGGAGGGGTAAAACCGTACTTTAAAAATATCATCACCGTTGTCAAATGTCAATGAATCGCCTTCTCAACGGTTATGATTGACTCTTCCAAAATCGCAAAGCTTCCTCGACCGATTTGCGCAAAATGACGCTGCCGTCGATAGATGAGGCTTCACGCCAACTCTAACCTCTCCGGAGAATCCCATGTCAGGCGGCAATCCTCCTTTCTGGTTCCACTGCCGTTTCGGGCTGGCTCTCACCAGAGGACTTAGACAAAACGCTAGCCCCGACACGTTTTTTCCGTGCCCCGGCTTTCCGCGCCTCACTGATGCCGGCGCTACTGGTGTCCTCTTCCGCCACTGCGATGACTCCGAAGACGACCCACTCCCCGATGGAGACTGATCGCAATCTTCCTCTGAATCTGCCCCTCTAGCAGGCGACATTCCTCGATCTATTATCCGACGAGTTTTATGGGTCACGGCGCCGGAATATTCCGCCGAGCAGAGTGCAGATTGCTTTTTCCTGCGAGCATAAAATATTGTAGAGAGCCAGGAAGGCGAAGAAGAAGATGCCTCGGTCGAATTGCGAGAAGGAAAGCCAGGATCCGGATTAAATTTCTCGGATCTGGACCTGAAGAGATTGGATAAAAGGGAGAATCTGCCGTGCTTTGTTTTGCTGGTTGTGGAGGCGGTGAAGACGGCTGTAGTGGAGGAAGAGTTGTAAGTGGGGCCCAACTGAGGAGTACTGTAGAAGCGGAGATGATGGTGGGACCAGGTGGAGGTGTCGTCAGATTTCCGGCGTGCAACGTAAGGGGAAACGGAGCGAGGGAATATAAGAGGAGGTTGCTGGGCGTCAGGCTTGCGGCTATCATCTACAACGGCGCGTGAGTGAGCGCAAGCTAATTGCGCATGTTGCTGGGCCTGATGAACCTGAGCCTGTGCGGCGATGAGGGCTATAAGGCGATCCCGAAGACAGGAGGCGCAGACGCCGACGCTGCTGCTGAGGTCGCAGGGGTGCTTCTTACACCTCATTTATTAAATTAAATAAAAGTATACCAAGCGTGTGTATATTGCGTGAAAGTTAGAAAAAATAATATTATTATTAGTAGAAGTAGTAGGAATAGCAGAGGCATTCATGTGGAGATGATGTCGTGCTGTGCCATTTTTCTGGGCGCTGTAGGATGAAGGAGATCTGATGATGAGGAAATCACAGGGGGAGGTTTTGTCTTGTTCTTCTTCTTCAGTCTAAAAGAAAAAGAAAGTTTCTATGGAAGAGAGTGAGCATTAGCCTACTGTTGGGTGTCTTCATTAAATTTAATTTTGGGGAGAGAAAAATCGAAATCCCAATAAATATATGATATAGAGGGTGTGTGTGTCTTACAATTTGCGAAGGCCTGAGTCAAAATTAAAAACGAAGACATCCTGTTCTGCAAAGCCGAAATGAAAAAAAAAAAAAAAAAAAGTCATATTCATATTTACCTTGGCTTATGGACTAATTGGTGGATAAGCTATTTGGTGACAAAAATTATGCTAAAAGGCAAATGGGTTTTTATTATTATTATTATTATATTATCTTTTTTCTTTTTATTATACACATATATTTTATGTAAATTTACGGCGAGACATTCATTGGTAAACACTAATTGACTTTCACCTTCACCTCACATCACGTATATATGATTAAAAAAAAAAAAAAAGGGTTTTTAACTTGTATGCTGTGAAAACTATTATATAATATGAATATTAATTTGAATCTTTTATTTTATTTTATGATTTATTTTTATAATATGTGATAATATTTTTTAAAATAATTTAATAATTAATATTTTTTTTTGTTAAGTGATGTGCTGATATAAAATAAGGGATATACATACACTAAAAATCAGAGGATTCGAATTGAGCGTTTTACTTTTTGTTTTGGTATTTACTTGAGTGTTTTACTTTGTAATTATTATTTAGGTTGACTGACCAACTAGGAAACTAGGAAGGAATGTGGTGCAGTTCTTCTTATCTAGGTACTGAGTGGTAATCACACGCTATTTCAGGGAGCGTGCCAAAATTAAAAGTAAAATCAGTTAAAAGGGGACAAAATTAGGTGTCCTCTCATGTGGGCGCGATCCAGCAGTGCAATCATATGGGCTTTATATCACACGGCTGCTTGTCAGTTTGTAAAGATTGCACGCGCTGCTGAAAAGCGTGGGGTAAGCTTTCAGCTGACCAAGCTTCCCTGAATTGGACTTGGGCCTTAAGCTTTTGTGCGGTGGGTATTCTGGCAACCAAACTCTGATCTCATGATGAATAGGTTTTTTTTTTTTTTTTAGCTCTCTGACCTCTGAATTCGTCAAAGAAAATGTCCCATTTTTGCCACCGTCGGCGATGGATTGTTATTACTCATCATTTACTTTTGCACCTCTCCTCTTTTATTATTATTACTATTATTTTTATGAACCTTTATCCTCCTTTGTTAAGAAAACTTAGTAGATGTTTCAATGTCGTTACACCATAAATAAGTTTTATGAATAAAAAATTATTAATTTTAATAAATCAAATTATATAATTCATTTTTAACAATAAATAATAACTATCTATGAACACCTAAACAATAAATATCTTTTCAAATTTATAAGTAAGCACTCACACATATCACATAATAAATGTGTAATAGGACATTAGAGGAGAATCATGAATTCTCTTTGCTGGCCTCCAATAATATATATTTTCCATGTAGATAGATTTGGACTATTTATAATAATAATAATAAAGGATTTAAATAGGTAGATCGATTTAGTTTGTCTCCGCACTATGCCAAGAGGTTGCTGAGTACCATACTGTAATTGCATGCATTCCTTTGCATTTAAAGGATGTAAAAAGGCGGCCTGTAGCTATGTGTTCATTTATTCATTCATTAGATAGCATATCCTATTTTTTACATACTAATACAAAGTAAATAAAATCTGGAATGCATAACAAATAATGAGTAACTTAACCAATTGAGCTGTCCCCTGGGCACTATTATATATCATAGCTCAAATATATTTATTATTATTTTTTTCTTTTTTGGCTATATAATGTCAAAACTCAAACTCAACCGGAAATAATATGATCATGATAAGAAGAATTAGTTATAGTTTTGTTAGACCGAAAATATTTCAAGAATTAATTAATTTCTATAAATCCGGTTAAAACTCATAGGTTATAATTATATATTTTGAGGACATGGGAACGTACTGTAGACATATGCAATGATTCAGAATCTTTTATCTAAGATAAGAAAATCATAGCAGAGTGCGACGTACCAAATTGTTTTATGTATATTAATCTACATTTGAATATCTAAATAGTAAATATCATATTATATTTTCTGTAAACAATTTGGATGGTTGTGATGAATGGGTCCGGTAATTTTTGTAACTAATAATATAATCATTTATTTTGATCATCATATTATTATAATGCCCCCACCATTCTCTGATCAGAATAATCATTTTTTTTTTCTTGATTTGATTTTAATTGACCCCATGACATGAGGTTTCATTTTCGGATCAACATATTGGCGCTGCTGCAACCAAACATTCATGCTCCGACAATATCTACATTAATTATCTTATGTTTTATTTCTTCCAAATTATCATATGATAAATATTTACTTTTTTTTTTTTCATAATATTAACAAAATTAATTTTAGAATTTCCCTTTATGAAATATTTCACAATTAATCCTCAATAGTATTTTTTTTTTTTTTTTAAGAAATAGGTAGAAAAATTTCATCAGAAATTACAACTGTATAGAGCCACAGAGATATTTTGAAGAAAAAACAAAAATTTTTTTTATTAGTTTTTGTAGATTCTGAGATAAGTGAATAGGCTAATGTGGAGTTTTCCATTATATTACAGTTTAGGCCAAATAAACAAATGGAGTTGATAACCACTCAATAAGATGAATGAAAGGAAGTACGACACCTTCGCCACTCAATATATAATTCCAGATTTACAGTCATCTGTCAAATAATTTCAGATTTTAGACTTGATTTTGATTGTAATTAATTAGTATAAGTTAATTAGGTAGCATACCTAATTTTATTTTGTTTTTTATTTATTAAACTGTAGCAGTATATATAGAAGTCTTCGTTGAAAATTAAGCTCCGTGGGCATCAGATAAAGGACAACAAAACCAAAATATCATTTATCCAAATCGTTCCAAGTAATTTGTATTTTGCAGGAAGAAGTATTCAACTAAAGGCATGACATTAATTAATTAATTAATTGTTGTTCAAGGAAAACGGCCGATCGATACTCCTACTCATTTAAAAAGAGTTAGTCGTCTGTAAATGATGTTGTCGACGTCCAATGCACCTTTATTATTAATTTTTACATTAGTATTATTTTTAGCATTGGGTGGCTGAGGCTGACAGTTTTTTAGTTAATTAATTATTAACAACTTGTTCCAACTTGGATGGAACTTTAGCGCGCGTTCTACTTACGTCAGCACCAGGGATTTACCGCCGAGTTATATATTTTTTTTTACTCATCAAATTGCTCTAGAAATTTTGAATTCAATTATGTTTTGCTTTGCACTTCAAGTACTATACAATCAAAATCAATGGCACTAGACTTGTCTCCTAGTCCATATAATTTTTAAATTATTTATTTATTATATTTAATTTGAGTTAAAATATATCTTATTATTTTGATTTGGTTAAAATATTAATAAAATTAGAGAAAAAAAAAAGAGAAGTAACAATTAGATAAAGCCCAATATGAAATTAATACATACATATTTATTTTGATTTGGTTACGAAAACAATTATTTTGTAAGCATATTATATATTTTTATCTAAATTTTTGAATATCATTAATGTCTCTATACCTTTATTTATTTGTACAATCTATAAATATTGTATTTTCATATTTAATTTATAAAAGGATATTATTATTATTATTATTATTTTATAAAATTGAGTTTTCCTCATTTTATTTTCATAATCCATCTCATTTTATCCTTTCTCTTTCTATTTAAGGATGTTTTGGAAGATCCTTGTATACTTAGTTATAGATTTATTTTAAATTAATTATATAAATTTATTTTATATATAAATTATGTGAGTTTTAATTAAATTAAATTTTTAAAATTGATTTATATAGGAATTCGATTTTTGAAGCCTTTCTTATGCTATGGGTATATAAAAAAAAAAAATTAGCTACTTTCAAAATAACATTTTTTTTTTCATACATTCAAATATTTATTTATTAATATTTTCAAAAATTTATTATGAATATACCTATTAATCTAAAAATATTAATATTCTTTTTATCTCAGTGTAACTTTTTTTCTTGTTTCGTGTAAGGGTTTTCGTTGCATGTTTAATTTCAGCTTGGCCTTTATCTTTGTTCACTGTTGTTGGGCAATGAGCATATATGAATTAGGGGCCTTCTTTATGATAACTCCATTACTCTTGGGGATTTTTATAAAAATATATAAAAAAAATTATTTTTACTTTTATAAAAATATTTTTTTTAAAAATATTATATACCAAAATATTTTTTTTAAAATACGATATATACTAAATATATATATCAAAAATATATAAAAATATATTAAATATATACCAATACATATAAAAAAATAGAAAAAATAAAAAAAAACCTTTAAAATGAAAAAAAAAAAAAAAAACAGTATATTTATATAACTTTTCCTTACTATTATTTTTATAACTTTTTTGGATTGTTTCCTTCCCTTTACATAACATATATGAAAATCTAAATAAAAAAAAAAGATTTTTATAAGAAAAGCTTAAAAAATACTCATTAAATGCAGATCAAATATAATTATAAAATAATTTTTTTAAATAAATATAAATAAATTAATATAAAATTAAATTAAATAAGAAAAAATAAATTTTAAAAAAATTTATATAATTACTATTATTCTAAATACTAAATTTAATTTTTTATTTATTTAATATTATCTTAATTGTTATTTAACTCTTTAGAAAAACTGATAAAATAAAGCGTCGTTGAGTCGTCGATAGGCTGGAGGCTCCTGGCATGCAGCCCATTTTCGTAAAATTAACGTTTGACTCGACGGCAGAAGTTACCAAAGAAATAAAAGAAAATTAAAAAACGCGGCCTCTTTAACCGCTGATCGCTCGTTTTCAACACTATCTTCGCCTCTCACTCAGCTCTCTCTGTTGCTTCTTCTGCTGATTCTAGGGTTCGATCATTCTCTGAATACGTTTTGCTGTCAAAATTATGTCTAACTTCTCTTATCAGATCAGAGCGTCTTCGTCTCTGATCCGACGGCTAAAACAAGGAATGACGAATCCTGCGGTTCTAACGCACACTACTAGATCTTTCACTACAACCGAGGGCCACCGCCCCAGCATCGTGCACAAGCGAAGCCTTGATATCCTCCACGATCCTTGGTTCAACAAGGTAACAGCCCCGTCTCCTTTTTTTTTTTTTTTTTTTTTTAAGTTTTAATTTGGATTTCAATTCCTTGTGGTTCTGAAAACTCGAACCATATAATGGTTTCATTTGTAGTATTTCGCAATTTAATGATTTTTTTTCCTATTCTCTTTATCATTCTTTTTTTTAATATTATGAACAGGGAACAGCGTTTTCTATGACAGAACGTGATCGTCTGGATCTCCGGGGACTTCTTCCTCCCAATGTGATGTCTTCTGACCAGCAAATTGAGCGGTTCAGTAAGTTTCTAAGTCCTTCTAAATTAGCGGTGACCAGGTACATGGAAGTCCAGATATCAGTTCAAAATAATAAAAGCTGATCTTTACAGTGGTTTGTTGCGTAATTTATCAAATGCAATAGATTACCTCAGTTTTTTTGGGTATTTCTTCCAATTTGAAACAACATACGAACTAAATGCTTTTTTATATTCTTAACTTCATTGACCATTCATTTGTAAACTTGTTCATTCACAGTGGCTGATTTGAAGAGGCTTGAAGTACATGCAAGAGATGGACCCTCTGATCCAAATGCTTTGGCCAAGTGGCGTATACTCAATCGGTTGCATGATAGAAATGAAACAATGTACTATAAGGTGGGTGTCTTTTTATTTTATTTTTTTTAACTCTATCTTAAAACTGGTAAACTGAAGTATGTTTATTGCCATTACTTATTTTTGGCTACATTTGTCCATCAGTGTCCAACACCTTCACTTTATTAAGGCAGTTTGTACTGAGTATACATTTGCTCCATTATTTTACTCTTGTTTTTCTTCCACAGGCTCATGCATACTGAATTAGTACTCATAAATAGTAATATATGTTCAGTATTTAATTATAGGATATATGTCCTATTGATTTGAGAATTTTTCATGTGAATTATTGTAAAAAGAAAAATTGAGGCCAGTTGATTAATTTAGGAGTGTTTCTAGTTGTGATGAGAA
Organism: Aleurites moluccanus; assembly: GCA_948193065.1. NCBI lineage: Eukaryota > Viridiplantae > Streptophyta > Magnoliopsida > Malpighiales > Euphorbiaceae > Aleurites > Aleurites moluccanus. The sequence goes on along the minus strand of CANXYC011014732.1, from coordinate 10,090 downwards.
GAGTTATTTTGCAAAATATTATTATTGGTTTATGACAAACAATTGGGCAGTTTGTGCTGCTGCTTAAGGTGGCAGATTCATTGTAAGGTTGCATATGCAGATGAGCCATATTAACTGACTTCTTTTTACTTCACTGGAATGTTGGGCGAGAAGTTCCCTTCTGATTCTGTAAAGTCTGACTCTCTCTCTCTCCTCGACCTTGTTTATTTGTTTAATATCATTGGTTCAGAGGTGTGATTCTTGGTAAGAATTGATGAGTATAGCAGTAACTCCTGTTTCATGTTAACTTACAAAGGTGGTATAAATAAAGCGCACATCTACTTCTTCTTCTTGATTTATTATTTTTTTTTTTAAAAAAAAAGAGAACAAGAAGATAGAAAGAAAGAAAGGAAAACCAAAGCAGCGGCAGAGGCAGAGGCAAACCTGCTACTAACACATATTTTCATCTGATGAAATCTTTCCCATTTGCAGTCTTTTACTCTGATTGGATTGGTGGGGGGGATAGGGAAGCTATTCTTTGACATTTGTTCTCACTCTATGTTGCATTTTCTATATTTTCATGTTCATAAAAGTTTCATCAGAGGTTAAATGTTGTATTTTCAGATGTTATACTGTTTAGGATAGAAAAAACATTCTATACAACTATTCTTATATATTCTACTTAAGCCCATTACTTTTTTTTAGATTGTAACTTCATTTCTTAATTTAACAGGTTCTTATTGCCAATATTGAGGAATATGCACCCATAGTATATACTCCAACTGTAGGTCTTGTTTGCCAGAATTACAGTGGTTTGTTTAGAAGGCCAAGGGGAATGTATTTTAGTGCTGCAGATCGTGGAGAAATGATGTCCATGGTTTATAACTGGCCAGCTGATCAGGTAATTACTACTTGTCAGTGATCCATTTAACTGTAGAACATAATTGTGGAATTATTCCATTTTTTATTATCAGAAAAATAAAAGGAAAAGGACCAGTTTTTGTAACTACTTCGTTTTCTATGCAAATGTTGTCAGGATTTCTGCATGATGTATATGCACAAGCCTTGGACTTGTATGAGTTCCAGGTTTTAATATGTCCTTACGATCACTCTCTTTTTTATTTTTTATTTTTACCGCAGGTCGATATGATTGTTGTCACAGATGGGAGTCGAATATTAGGTCTTGGTGATCTCGGAGTTCAAGGAATTGGGATTGCAATTGGGAAGCTGGATTTATATGTTGCTGCTGCTGGGATAAATCCTCAAAGAGTATGCTATTGCATATCACTTGTTTTTGTATGGGGCATTAAGAGTGACTCTCATTTTGCCTTGTTGGCTTTGAGATTACAAGCTTAGATACGTTATTTACTATTCACTCTAATAGTTCCTTTCTATGCTTTTATGTGCACCTAGGCATTTCCTTATCCCACAATTCATATCGTTTCCAGTCCATGAACTCCATTTTGTTCAAAGCTAAAAGGCACTGTTGAGCTTAAAAGCTTTTTGCATGCTATAACCATTAATGTTTCCATTTTCTTTGGCAATATTCCATAATCTTGCTGTTTCATTGTACATCCCATATGGTTACATCTATACATATTCACTATGAATAGAAAAGGAATGAACTAGGAATTTTGTATTCTGAATGTTGACTTTGGGATCACAGTTGACATTGTTAGGATTTTAGGTCAAATAATATGCGATTGTTTGAAACATTACACCCTGGGTATCTAGCATATATATAGGTTTATACTAGGGTTAAACCAGTTAATGGGCTCTTACCCATTAAGTCTACTACAAAGGTCCATTATCTATTAGGGCTTATATTAGAACATATATTAGGATTATTTAATATACCCAACAGACATGGTATTTAACTTGTTAAAATTTGAAGTAAGATTTAGAATTTTCTAATTTATCAAAGAACTTGTATTATCAATGTTTGATTTTGGAAGCATAACTTGTATAATATGCAACTTCTCATAATTTGAAGATTCCAATGTTTGCAAGTTGACCAAGGAAGCAGCAATTTCATCACTTTTGTTGTCCCATCACTGAGGCAGCCATTCAGTATATTGTAGATACTTGCTACTTTAAGGTGATAGATACATGATTTAGGACTTGTATAAAATTTTGAATGACGTACTCACTTAATAATTGCTGCTTTATATTCTGCTTTTCTGATATTAAGCATTAGAAATAATGTCTATAACTTCCCTATTTTCTTTCACTTCCCATTCTTGTTTCACTATTTATAGTCACTCTGGCATGTTCTCATCTTGATTACTTGGCGTGTTTTATGACATTTGGGAGTGTTCTCTCTGTTTTATTGTAGACTGCATGATTTTCTTTTTTTGTTTGATATTGTATCATTACTCTGATTGCTTCTATTTTTATCCATTGCTGAACATGATGTTACTTATTTTCATGTTTTGTTTAACTTGTTATTCTAATGTTTTTCTTTGTCCGAATTAGTCTATCTTTTGATAGAATCTTGCTGCTGTGGTTTTTCCCTGTACTAGGTGCTTCCAGTCATGATTGATGTTGGAACCAATAATGAGGAACTGCTCAAAGATCCCTTGTGTAAGTATTTCTCTGTCCGATCATTTTAAAATTTTTTATCAGCACTTTTAGGAAAGATGGCGTTTTCTATTTGGAAGAAGGAACTGTTCCCTGGTTGCCAAAACTTTACATGAGTTTCTACAAGAAAAGATGCTGCTTGGATTTGGTAAATGTTAAATAAAGCTTGGGTTTTTGTCCCTCTCAAGGTCAAGATATAGTCCCTCGTGTTCAGAGAAACTTGACTGAAGCTCATATTGAAAGTTATGATGAAAAAGGTTTTTTATAGAGTATTTATAGTCTTAGACTGAAACTTCTTTGCCAGATTCTTGTACTCTAAAAATCATTACTGGTATTCCATTTTTTTTGTCATTATCATATACCTTGCCTTGTACATTTTTTTGGTCCTCATAACAAAAAAATTACCATCTTACTTTTGTTGATAGATTTGGGATTACAAGAACACCGTCTTGACGGTGATGAGTATGTTGAAGTCATTGATGAATTTATGGAGGCAGTGTTTACTCGTTGGCCACATGTGATTGTGCAGGTAATTTTTATTTTTTTGTATGTCTAATTAATCAATTAAATATATTGATGGACTGTTTCTCAATTCCCACTTTTCTTGAGATATTCAGTTTGAAGATTTTCAAAGCAAGTGGGCATTCAAGCTATTGCAACGATATAGGAATACATATCGAATGTTCAACGATGATGTCCAGGTATTTGTGTTTCTCTATTTCTGTTATGGCATTTGTTATTCTAATGCTTATTTTTCCCTTTATAAAATTCAAATCAACCTATAAAAATATAATTTATTAATGAATTTAAGGTTCCCTCCAAAATAGTATCTCAAATCTGGATATATATATTGATATTGATCATCAATTGATGGAAGCTTTTAAGAATTAATCAATCAACTGTTTGGTAGATCACGCATGTAAATTTTCTTTGTTTCAACATTTCAAAATTTAATTGTTTTTGGCCAATTGTCTATTTGATGTCAATTCACTTCACTGTAAAGGGTACAGCAGGAGTAGCAATTGCTGGCCTTTTAGGAGCTGTAAGGGCACAAGGCAGGCCGATGATTGATTTTCCAAAGCAAAAGATTGTTGTTGCCGGTGCTGGAAGGTTAGTTGATTGTCCTACTTTGTAGATACCCAATTGTGCATTCTTGGTGTTCTCAGAACACACATATAATAGATGTCCACCCAAGGGAGATAAGATTGTTTTGCATAATCATCTGATTGTTAGACTAATATTATGCATTCAATGGTTACATAGTGTTCTTCATTCTTTCTGGTTTGTCATTTGAAGATACAGATTATGCTTCTCAGAGAACTAAGCTCTGATGAGTTCTAGAGAGAATTGATTTTCATAATTTTAGCCAAGCACTAAACTAAGATATCTAAACTGATTATTGACTGGAATAGTCTAAATTTTGTGCCATCCTAGCAATGTAAACTTTTTATATGCACTGTATGAGATCAATTGAAGACATAATCCACATGAAGCTACCATGCTAAATAAATGAAATTGAATTAATACTGCTGCTATTGTACAGGATAGAATTTGTGTTAAGGAGATGACCAACTTTAAAATCTATTTGATGTTGTTTTTGAATTAAATTTTAGCAAGCTTCCTCTTTTTTCTGCAGTAGTTATTGCAGGAATTTGTGAACTGATGCCTGCACTAGTTTGTGTAGTACGATATCTTAAGGCTTGTTTGATTAATATTTACTCATCTACAGTGCTGGAATAGGGGTTCTCAATGCTGCAAGGAAAACAATGGCCCGGATGTTGGGAAATAATGAAATTGCTTTTGAAAGTGCTCGGAGTCAGTTCTGGGTAGTTGATGCTCAGGTGAGAGTTGTAGATATATCATGTGCACATCTTATTTATAGAACTCTATTTTCTCTTTCTGATATGCTCGAAATTAAAAAAAATGGATGTGTTTTCTCAGTAAATCTGCCTCGAGTTCTTGACATGACCTGCTTGCCAATTATATAATCAGATAGTTTATGTTGTTGCATATATTATAGCATAGAACTTTCTGCTGCAAGCTCCGGGTTTGTGAAATGGAATATATGTTGGTCCATTTCCTTAATTCATCATACATGTGTACCGCTAGATTCCCACCATTACTTTTCCCCTCATCAAGGAATTTTTGTTAAGGTAAGAGATTAGAATACACGGAGTATAGTAATGTTTGATTCTAAAGAGAATGCTGCCAAAGGATCAGAAGTAGAACATATATTAACAAAAAGGGTTTGCCTATCCAGCTGAATAATTCTTTTGAAAACTCAAGATGCAGAGCCATAATGGAGTTAGAATGTTCTGGAGTAGCTGTATGGCAAAATGGCTTTTAAAGATTGTATGGTGTCGTCTCCAACTGCATGAGCCCAAAGTACTGCAAACACCATGCATCTCTAAAGAACCTTCTTTCTTTCTTCCACTGTGAACTGCTGACATGAATAAATCAGAAGTTCTTCTAAATTTTGTGGACAAACCTACTCTTCAGCACATATGGTGAAGCTTCCTGGAACAATCTAGAACTGATGTCCATCAATCTCAACAACTGTTAAAACATGACATGCATGTTAGGAGATAGATATGTGTAGTTTTTATCTACAATTACTATTTTTTCAGATAAACTTCATTGGTGCCACCCAATATAAAACCTGTGATCTAAAATGTTGGCTGACCAATTTAATGTGGTGGAGGCTCGAGACCTCCTACTTGAATTGCTGTTCAGTGCCTTAACTTTTTCTTATGTTAAAGTAGGATATGTTTTTCATGTTGCAACCTTGTCCAAATACATATTCTCAGGGCCACTTTCCCTGCTAGATATTATAATTGAATTGTCTATCCAGGGTCTCATCACAGAGGAACGTGAAAATATTGATCCAGAAGCCCGGCCATTTGCAAGGAAGATCAAAGAAGCTAATCGTCAAGGATTAAGGGAAGGTGCAAGTCTTGTAGAAGTGGTTCGTGAAACTTACACCCTTGATATTAACATTGTTTATCGAATGCAATGTTATATCTATATTTCTACCCTACATAGAAAACACTATCTTGATGATATTTTTTGGTCGAAAGTACCCATGATGAATCATCTGTACTTATCCGCGCTAATTTATTCTAATCAGGTGCGAGAAGTGAAGCCTGATGTGCTTCTTGGGTTGTCTGCAGTTGGGGGATTGTTCTCAAAAGAGGTATAGACTGGATGATGAAAATCTAATTATATTTCAATAGAACTTTGTTGTAAATGCTATATAAAAAGAGTCAGTGAATTATTTCTTGTGCAAACATGATGTGTTAGGTTTTAGAGGCCCTCAAAAGTTCAACTTCAACTAGACCAGCAATCTTTGCCATGTCAAACCCTACAAAAAATGGTACAGTATTTTTTGTGGTTCCCTTTGCCTGATAAGAAAGAAGGCCTGTTTGGTTTGTGAAATCTGACATGGTGTTATTTTTCTTCCTCTCTCTTCTGTTGACAGCTGAATGCACTCCTGAGGAAGCATTTTCCATTGTGGGTGACAATATTATATTTGCAAGTGGAAGTCCATTCAAAAATGTTGATCTTGGTACATATTATGGATTATATGTCCTAGTTTGAGTCTCTGGTTATTCTTCAAATCTATGAAAGGATTATTGCTTTCTCATTCAACCTGCTGCCTGATAGAAATCTTTAGATTTATTTCAATCTGAGAGGGATAGTTATAGGAGTTTACTTCAAAATACTAATATAATTGGAATGTCATCATTAACATTTCAATGTCACAGGAAATGGTCAAATTGGCCACTTTAACCAGGGAAACAACATGTATCTCTTTCCAGGGTCAGTTTTTTCAGTTAAATTTCACCATGGACATTTCATGTATGCATTCATATTCATTTTTACTCAAGGAGTCATCTATATTTCCATTGGTCCATGCAGTATTGGGCTTGGGACTCTTCTCTCTGGCTCTAGGATCATCTCAGATGGCATGCTGCAGGCTGCTGCTGAATGGTATTTCTCGTATATCCTTTGTGAATTAGCTTCTATATGTTCCACATTTCATCAAATGCCGAGAAAACCATTCATTAACTGAAACAATTCTCATTGAATCTTAATCTGTTGGAATTTTTTTTTTCAATTGAAGATAGTTTAGCTAGATTGAGGGGACCAGGAATCTGTATCAGGAATGAATTTAGAGATGGTTGTTGGAAACAGCCCCCTAAAACAAAGCCTTTGGCAACTAATTATCTGTGCGCTAAAGAAACAATTATCTATGAAAGAATTGTTAAAAAAAGTTCTTACAATTGTTTGACAGTAAATCTTTAGTCATTAACATCAATTCATTTGACCTAAAACTGAAAATTACAGCCTAGCTGCATATATGACAGAAGAGGAGGTTCTACAAGGGGTGATATACCCCTCAACATCTAGGTAAAGATCAGTCATTTGCTTAGCTGTATGCATTAATCTCTAGGGGTTTTTGAAAGGCTTCATAATATACAAGGCTTATGCATATTTCTGACAACATACGTAATTGCAGAATAAGAGATATAACAAAGCAGGTAGCTGCAGCTGTGCTGAAGGAAGCCATAGAAGAGGATCTTGCAGAAGGATACCGCGAGATGGATGCTCGAGAGCTTTCGAAACTTAATGAGGTGTGTTTACTTTCACTCAAATATGTTGTTTGAAGTGGATATGGTATGATACTTCAGAATGAAGTTGGCTACCTATGCAAAGGTTTATAGATACAGGGTGTTTTATACTAAACCAATGGAAATCAAAACCATGAGGTTGCTACTTTCCTCCTTCAAAGATAGTAAAGGAATTGTATCATTCTTTATCTTGGCTCATTGCTTGCTTGTATCTTTCTTTTATCAATAAATTAACCATCTTCTGTTTTGTATGGTAGATTCATTTATCAGTTTTTTTTGTTTTTTTTTTGTTCTTTTCCTCCATTTCTACTCTGGGAGAGTATAATCTGGCCATCATATTAATATTTTTACCCGACTTGATGTTATGAACCTTGGGAGAACCATACCTCAAAAGCTAGCTCAAATGGTTGGAGAGCCTAAAGTTCGTAACCCCATATTGAAATCTCATACTTTCAACTTTGGATTCACCAAGTCCCATACCTTGGCCAACTAGGATCCTAACACTTGAGTGTTTAGTCTCTCTCTGATAGCAATATTTGATATTGAAATTAGTCATGATGGATTGAAATTAAAATGAGGGGATCTTTTTAAGGTTTGCTGGATTTGGTTAATGGATTATATCTAAATAGTTACACTGGAAATTCAGAATGCTGACTTGGTATCATATGAACCTAGTGATGGTTGTGGCTCAGTTTCTGATGCATTTAGCTTATCTTTTCCCCAATGATTTTTTTTTCTGAATCTTCTTTGTTTTAAATAATCATTTACAGTGGTCTTATGATGCATGTGAAAGTATTGAATGTATTTCTAGCATTCAGAATGCTGTGACATGTATGCGCATCTAACAATGATCTGGTATTATAAAGTAAAAGGTTTTCCAGTGCACGACAGCAGAGAAGTAGAGGCTGTTTGTGATGTGAACCTTTAGTCTTCAGATTATAATGGAACAACCTTGAAGTTGCACCAATACTTACCCTCTAAATGATTGATCAATAAAAAAAAAAAATAGATGGTTTGAGGATTTGGACTGCCTGGCAGCGCATGATTCATGATTGCTCTTTCTCGCTCTCTCTCTCTCTCTCTCGCTGATGAGGATTCATGAAAGCACTAAATTTGACATTGCATCTGCATGTGATGTGCAGGAGGAAATTCTAGATCATGTGAAGAAGAACATGTGGAGTCCAAATTACCCAACATTGGTCTATAACAAGGCCTGACCCTAAAGTCTCAGTGGAACTGAGGTGCCAGAACACATTGTCATTATTTTTACCATGCAACACATTAGTAGCATTGTTGTATGTATCTATTCCGTTAAATTATCTATTAGAATCAATCAGTGGATTTCATGTTTCTGTATTCTTTATCATGGGGTATGTGCCTGCAGATCTGAAATATGTATATCATAGAATCAATGCATAATTTAGGGTTTCTGTAGCAAGTGTTGCCCTCTTAAACCTAGAACTGTTAGCTTGGTTCAAGCATTTTTGTTTAATATAATTATTGTCAACTTTGTGTCCGGTCTGGCTGCCTTCATCCTTCATAATATTGGAGGACGTTAAGCTAGAATAGATTAGCAATGTGCTATTAACAACTAAATGCTAGAGTTCATTTGCTACCTCTGATGCCTTAGTCCGGATATTCAAATTCCTTGTTAGCTCCATTAACTATTAACTTTTATCATTGGACAGCCAGAACCGAGAATAATTCAAAGATTCTCACACTGAGGTCACTGTATGTTTCCAGATAAAAAGGGCATCTGATATTGGCTATTTTACGAGGAAGGTGTTATGGTAAGATGGTAGAATTTAAGGAGGTTCATAATTGGGGGAAAATAAGATTATAAATACTCTCTATTCCCAGAAAGTTTCACTGCTATCTAGATTTTCTTCTTGTCAAATCCCCTCCCACCTTTAGTTCCTTGATAATTTCTAGAGTTTCCTTAATTTTATGGCCTGTTTTGGTCTTTATGCCAGGAGAGTTTTTTTGCCCCTCTGCTTTCATTTGGTTTGGTGATCTTCTTCCGTGGCTGATCTCTCTCTTGGAAGTCATGGATGCCTTGGCCGAGTATGACTAAATGGATCGAGAGAGAATTTGGTGGCAAAATTACAAGAGGATTTGTTTGAGGTGTCATCCGTCAATACATCATGGTTTGGATCTTCGATATTGTTTGGAGTTCTGAGTGTTTGTGTCGAGGGTCTGAGCTCTCTTACTCTAGTACATGATTGATTTGACAACCATATATGCTTTGGGGTTGATGCTCAGCAGCGTTCATGTTTTTCATGAATCTAAAATTTTTTATAAAAATTATAATTTATTTGATATAATAAATTTCATAATATATATTTTTTTTTATGTTAAATAAAAATTAAATGAATAATAAATAATATATTATCGCATTTTAAAATTTATATTATAATTTTTATTATCTATTTAATTTTTATTAAATATAAAAAAATATATTATTAGATTTATTATATTAAATATTATTAAATTATAAATTTTAAAAAATTTTATAAAAATTTTTTAGATATCACACGAGTGACTGATGTACAAGCCTCAACCCATATGCTTTGCCGCCAAGTTCTACTACTATTGAAAAACTAGCTACTCTGTATACCTGAAAAAAAGGCAATTACAGATTTACACACCCTTGGTTGTTTTTTTTTTTTTTTTTTTTTTTTTATATCTTTTCAACATCAAAATTTAGTTGTCAGGTTTAGTTTGTCCGCCAAAGAGAAAAAGTTGGTCTTTCATCGAGATGGTAAAATTATAGTCTGTTCACTGTTCTCAGACGTTCTTGTATAAGCATTCTTAACAATTCAGTTCAGAAAAAACAAGGTAAGATCATTCTTAATACTTATATATATATATATATATATATATATATATATATATATATA
>CANXYC011014454.1:0-16843 GCA_948193065.1 Aleurites moluccanus | reverse complement strand
CCCAAATATACAAAATTAGGGTTTTCTCCAAATCAATAATATTTATCATGATTTCCTAATAATTAATTATCTTAGAGTCTTTATTCTTAATTCCCAACAACAATTTTATTTATCTCTTAAAGAAAATCTGCATTTAATTTTCGGAGTTACTGTTCATGTTACTATTCATGACAGCCTCAACATTATGATTTCTCCCACATTAATTACCATTAATGACTTTAGATTACTTGCAATAAATTATATATACCCAATATTAATTATCCTAACCCATAGACTTAAATAAATCTAAAGAAAATAGCTTCAGAAGAAAATTTACCTTATTTTCCTCAATACTGAAATTTCCGTGATTCTTACTCAAATCTGATGATTTTTGCCTTAATACAAAATAATCTGGAAGTCTAATATATTAATTTGAGTATTAATGTCTTAGAAAATAAAATGAGGCTAACTTTGAGAAGAGACTGAATTTAATCGAAGAAAGAAAGAAGGAAAAATCGTGAAAACGCTACTGGGGTTTAAATAAACCACTTCCCCAGAAATACCCTTGCCAGCTCACCATTCCCACTTCGCATTTCCCAGCTCGCACATGTCACTTCGCATATGCTGCCTCGCCAGACTCTCCTCGCGAACTCTTCCTCGCATATGCCACTTCGCTTCTTCGCCTCTTTGCAAACTACCACTTCGCTCATTCCCTCTTCGCATAATGCATCTTCGCATAATGCCACCTCGCCTTTCCTCTTCGCCAAACCTCTTCGCCAAACTCTCTTCGCTAAACTCTCTTCGCCAAACCTCTTCGCATATGCCACCTCGCATATGCCTCTTCGCCAATTGCCACCTCGGCAATCTCACTTCGCATTGCCGGCTCGCAAAATGCCACTTCTCATTTTGCCGGCTCACCACACTAAAATTTCTCTAAGTTAAAACCTTTTCTGGACATCTCACACTTAGCCAGCTCACAAGTGAGCTACAAGTGTCCAAACTTACCGATTCTTTTTACAACTTAAAATAAACATACAGAGGCACAACATATCAAAATTTCAAATCATAAAGACTAACACACAGACCATGGTGACTTTCCAAAGGTCACCCAGACTTACTGCCTTAAAGTCTCTCCGAACAGTCCTGAGAAAAACCACTCTCCACTGAGATATACTTATCCAAAAATTCTGAATTTTATAACCATCATCACAACACACAAAGGAACATTTTTCATGTTCGTACCTTTAGCTAATTATGTCTCAGTCATTCCCAGTAAATTCAAACAGACACTGACTTCTTGCAGAAATACTCAACCAAACCAGTCTTACTCAAATAAACATAACTCATCACTTACACAGAATTTTGTCAAACCATTTTACAGAATTACATTAAGACATAAACTCACAATTTTCATGTTTTACACTTTACCAAATTATGTCTTTAAGATCATGCAATTAATCTCACAAAATCCTGCAACTGCGAGGATCAAAATTTCTGAAATTCTCAACATTCACATTTGAAATTAATTAATTCTCCAAACAAACAAAATTAATAAAAACACTACAAAATGGCAGATATTACATTACCATGCTGCATAAGCACACAACCAAACCCTACTCTCGATGCATCCCAATACACCGCATATCCTCCTTCACCAGACGACAAAGCTAAGATAGGTGCCGTGGTGAGATAAGTCTTTAACTTTTGAAAACTCTTATCACATGCATCTGTCCATAGGAATTTAACTTGCTTCTAGGTAAGCTTGCTCAAAGGAGCTGCAATCTTGGAGAAGTCTTGAACAAACCTTCTGTAGTAGCCTGTCAAACTAAAGAAACTTCTAACTTCGAAAACATTTGTGGGTCTTGACCAATTAAGGATTGCATCCACTTTTTTTTGGATCAACTTTAAGTCCTTCCTTACTCACCACATGCCCAAGGAAACAAACACTATCGAGCCAAAACTCACACTTAGAGAACTTGGCAAATAATTTATGCTTCCTCAAGGTCTGCAATACAATCCGAAGAATATACAAGGATGTCATCGATGAATACAATGACAAACTTATTCAGAAATGGCCTAAACACCCTATTCATCAAGTCCATGAATGCGGCTGGTGCATTAGTCAATCCAAATGGCAACACTAAGAACTCATAGTGTCCATATATGGTCCGAAAAGCCGTCTTTGATATATTCTCATTCCAAATTCTCAACTAATGATAACCCGACCTCAAGTCTATCTTGGAGAAATTACTTGCACCCTGCAACTGATCAAATAAATCATCTATCCTTGGCAAAGGATACTTATTCCTGATAGTTGCCTTGTTGAGCTGTCTGTAATCTATGCATAATCTCATACAACCATCCTTCTTCTTCACAAAGAGTACAGGTACACCCCATAGTGAATTGCTACGTCTGATGAATCCTTTGTCAAGAAAATATTGTAATTGAGCTTTTAACTCTCTCAATTCTACTGGTGCCATATGATATGGAGGAACAGAAATCGGATTTGTGCTAGATAACAACTCAATACCAAATTCTATCTCTCTATCTGGTGGCAGACCAAGTAACTCTTCAAGAAATACATCTGGAAACTCGTTAACAACAGGAATCTGCTCCAAATCTTTTACTTCCTTTTGAGTATCTCGGACATAAGCCAAATATCCTTGGCATTCTTTCTTCATCAATCTCTTTGCCCCTAAGGCTAATATTATATTATATGGTGCTTCACTCCTCTCCCCTTCAAATTTAAACTCTCACCTGAAGCTGACTTGAAAACTATCTTCTTCCCATTACAATCTATGGTAGCATAGTGCTTGGACAACTAGTCCATGCCCACAATCACATCAAATTCCAACACAGGCAATTTAATCAAATCTACATTTAAGTTCTTGCTAACTATGCTAATCACACATGAGGGATAAAAGTTTTGAACTTCAATCTCTTCCTCTAAAGGAGTAGAAATATTCAGCACAGTTTCAAGCAACTCATAGGGCACATGCAATTTCTTAGCAAAACATGATGACACAAAGGAATGCATAGCCCCTGAATCAAACAATACTCTAGCATTCAAAACTTGGATTAGAAGAATACCTGTAACAACCGTGTTAGATGCCTGGGCCTCATGCTGTGCTAGAGCAAAAACTTTACCTCTACCTATGCCCATGGGAATTGACACCAAAGCTTGAGCCACATGTTGATCTAACCCTCTGCCAGCCTCTAAAGTCCTACCTAAAATGCCTCGGCCTGCACCTGGCTGCTGACTAACACTCCTCTCCCTATTCATTTGAACTGTGGTTTAAAAAGCCTGAGGTCTACCTCCAAAGGATGGTTGTGGACAATTCTTAAGTAAATGACCTTGCTATCCACACCTAAAGCATGCTCCTGACGCATAATGACAAGGGCTATTATGAAATTTACCACATATAGAACATAAAGGTCTAGGAGTCCTGGATGGTGCAAAGCTAGCTGAACTATGGCTCATCTGAGAAGTGGGTCCAAGGGTAGTCCAACTATGCTGTGGTCTCTCTAAAGGTCCTTTATACCCATTCCTAGAAGTTGACTGATGAGTCACTCCCATACTTTTCATTCCACTTTCTTGTTTAGAAGAACTGTCTGCTTTAATTTTCTTCTTTTCAGCTCTTTCAGATCTAGCTTCCATCTCTCTATTCTCAATTACCCTAGCCTTATCCACTAGCTTAGAGTAAGACTCAAACTCAAGAGCAGCTAGGAGTTTAAATAGTGGAGCCACTAATCCTTTATAAAACCTCTGAATCCGTGCCACTTCTATAGGCACCAAAGCTGGAGCAAATTTGCTTAACTAACTGAACTTCCTAGCGTACTCTGAAACACTCATACTAGGTGTCTGAACCAATCTTTCAAACTCTATTGATTTAGCTTCTCTCACGCTTTCTGAAAGAAATTCATTCAGCACCAATTCCTTGAATCTCTCCCAAGAAATATCTTTATTTCCCCGAAGCATACCAGAAATACTTCTTTTGAACCAATCCTTGGCCTCAACTTTCATCAAATAGCCCATAAACTCTATAGCTCTTCTATCAGGAATCTGCAGAATCTGTACTTTCTCTTCGATTTCTTCTAGGAAATCTGTAGGATCCACCTCATCTCTATACTCTGAGGGTTTAAGCCTAAGAAATCTCTCAAATTATACCTCTTCCACTTGACGTACAACGTGTGGTGGAACTACTAGAGAAACAGGAATCTCTGGAGCCTGTACTGGAGGTACCTGTTGTTGTTTTTGCTGAGTAATGAACTCAACTATCATTGTATAGTTCCTTTGCAGCTGTTCTAATTGTTGAGCCATATTAGCCACATCTACTGGTGGCACAGGAGGAACCTCATCTCCTCCATTTCCACCCATAGAACCTTTTTCAGAAGGCAAATCTTGTCTAGGACGATCTCGACCTCGTCCTCTACCACGTCGTGGAGGCATCTCGATACTAATAAGAAGAACAAACAAGATTAGACTCACTACGCACACTTAATGCGGATATATACCAAAAGAAGACACAAAAAGGATGAGACACGAATCCTATGCTCCATAGTTATCCTAATCAACACTTATACTAGGGCTCATGCACATCTATCTATCTTCTATCTTAAGGATTATAAACCTATAGCTCTGATACCACCTTTGTCACACCCCAACTCCAATGGTGCTACGGTCATTTGTTTCATATGAGCTTGAATTTCACAAGATTCATATTGGTCACAAGACCATCAACATATAAACATGAATTCATTCAAGTTAACAAATATATTTCATATGAGCTTGGTCCAAGGAAGAATGACCAAGTCATTTATAACATATAAAGTGATTACATGGAACAAATTATCATTTGTTTGAGAACATCATGAGAATTTTATTTAATAGGTACACAATACAATATTTCGAAATATGAGAATCATATAGATGAATATTAGAAAGGATTGAACATTCAATTTCAAAGAAACAATATGCATATGCAATGTTTACACTTATCTCAAAGCAATTTATCGTTGTATTTCCCTCAATTACTTGTACATTCAATAATCTCCTCTATTTCCTTGAGTTCTCTTCTCCTATGACAATTTCTCAAATACTCACAATTAGGGTTTCCTCAATTAATAATATATAATAAGTTTCCTTATAATAGTAACTATCTTATAGTCTCTATTATTATTTCCTAACATTAATTTAATTCATTTCTTAAAGAAAATCTGAAAATTAAGAACATACTTACTATTCACTTCACTATTCATCAAAATTCATAAATTATGATATCTTCCATATTAATCAAAATTAATAGCCTTAAATGCTCATAATAGGTTCTATATACTCATAAATAACTATTCTAACTACCAAAAATCTTAATCTAAAAAGAAAATGAAGTTTGGAGAATATCACCTTATTTCTCCAAAAATGAGTTATTGAAGGATCTGAGCTTGAAAATGATGATCGAAGCCTTTGAATGTGATAATTTAATGATTTAATGCATTAATTCTGAGTATTAATGCATTAGAAAACAAATAGAACAGATTGGAGAGAGATAGGAGAAGAAATGAAGAAGAAAGAAAGAAAAGAGGAGAAGTCATCGTGAAATAAATGGCTACTGCTTCTCCTTTAAGTAGGCTACTGCCTCACTAATACCCACTTCGCCAAATTTCCACTTCGCCAATCTCACTTCGCCAAATTCCACTTTGGCAAATCCCACTTCGCTTATCTCCACTTCACCAAATTCCACTTCAGTAATCCCACTTCGCCAATCTCATTTCGCCAAATTCCACCTTACCAAATTCCATTTTGCCAATCTCACTTCGCCAAATTCCACTTCATCAAACTCCACTTTGCCAATCTCACTTCGCCAAATTCCACTTCGACAAATCCCACTTCGCTAATCTCACTTCGCCAAATTCCACTTCGGCAATCCCACTTAGCTAATCTCACTTCGTCAAATTCTACTTCGCTAATCTCACTTCACTAATCTCACTTATCCAGCTTGATCAGCCTTTATCCACCTCAAAATCGAGAAGCCAGTGCGCACTACCTATTTCTGGCTAGCTGAAAAATCTTCCTCGTCAACTTGCAAACGAGATACAGACATCCAAACTCCTCCATTCTTTTTCTCACTTAAAATAGACACTCAGATGTCCAACATATCCAAAATTCAGGTCAAAAGGAGATCTACACAATTTATGGAAAATTTTTAAATTTCACCCTGACTTTACTCTCCAAGTACTATCCGAGTAGGTCTGATTAATTTAGATCTCTCTTGAGTTACAATTATCCAATCTCCTTGAAATTTTATAGCCATCTATATCACACATAAAGGAACATTTTTCATGTTTACACTTTTGACTCACTCAACCTCTAACATTCTCAGACTTTCTGCGGGAAATAGTGAACTGGACAAGTTCTGGTCGAGGAAGCATATCTCCTCACACACACAAAATTTTACAAAACAGTTCTACAAACTTAAAGATAAGATATAAATCTATAACTCTTATGTTTTACACTTTTTCAAATTATTCCTTTAAGATCATGAAAACTGACTCACAAAATCCTTTCTGAATACAGATTCTGAAATTCTCAAAACATTAATCTATCCACAATCATCTCAACAAACATGCATAAAAAGAAAATATAACAGGTATTACATTTTTATATAGATGGTACATAGTTAGTATCTAAAATTTTATAGATTCCGCTCTATTATTTATTTATTCGCTTATTGAGTAGCAATTATACTCACCCTTTTCATTTTAACATTTTAGATATTTTTGTCATTTTTTGTCTTACAACTAGATTTATGAGTTGCCCTTTCATCCACTTCACCACCTCCAGCGTCTAGTAGAGGTTGGATTAGCATATATATATATATATATTACTAATACAAATTTTAGAATTTATCTTTTGAATGTATATTTATTAATTATGGCATTGGCAGGGAACCTTATTTCACAATATGACTTTTGTATATTTAATAGCACATATAACAATGAGTTTAATTTATTTTATATAATTTTAGGTTCAAAATTAAACAAAAAAATAATGGATTTATATTTCACAATATAAATTTTGTATATTTATTGGCTCACATAACTGAGTTTAAAAATATAGAAAGAAGCTATATATGAAGTATATTAATTTTCAAAATTCATAATGCATTAGGTTTAATGAACTACTACTGGAAGCTAAAGCTCTTTTGGCTCAGTTATAGTTTCATCCCTGACTATGATTAAATTATGCTTGCAAATGTTTTAATATTGTTCTAAACTTTATTGAAAGAGAGTTTCCTACCAAGTATAATTGTATAGTTATTAAAGTTATGTATTCTTATAATTAGTATCCAATTGGATCTCATGACTTTGTTTGGATCATGAAATTCAACATCTATTCTTTACTTATATATAGATTCTATACTTTATAAATTAAAAATTATTTATTGTATCCAATATTTATAAATTATTTGCATTATATATATAACTTCTCACCTTATGTATAGTCATTTGTCATAAATTTAAAAATATTTATCTATGTATATTTAGATATAATTTAATGATAAATATATACACGACTTTTATAATAAATTTAAGTTTGATTCCTCTTATCCTAATACTAAAAAAAAAATTAACTGTGTAATATATAAATATTATTCCATATTTAAATTTTTAAATTTTTAATCAAATATATAAAATTATAAAATAGACATTTCATAAACTAATTATTTCACATTTAAAATTAAAAAAAAAAAGTAAATAATTATTCAATATGAAATAACTATTGTATTTTCTTCTTATTCATTACATTTTGTGAAATTGAAATCTCATTTAAGTTCAAACTATTTGAACATTCTCTTTTTCTTATAGCTTATTTCTTCATGTTAAGAAAATTATATAGAAAAAAATATCTCATATTGATTAATGTAATATCTGTCATTTTATAATATTTTTATTGATTTTGTATGTTTGGAGAACCTATTAAAATTTTAATGAGAATGTTGAGAATTTCAGAAATTTCTGTTGGATTGTTGCAGGATTTTTTGATGATCATTTCATGTTCTTAAAGATAACATTTGGTAAAGTATAAAACATAGAAGTTATTAATTTATGTCTTAGTTATAATTTTATAAAATGGTTTGGCAAAATTCTGTGTATGTATTGAGTTGTGTCTATTTGAGCAAGGCTGGTCTAGTTGAGAGTTTCTGCAAGGATGCAATGTCTGTTTGGAATTACTGGGAATGACTGAGGTAGAATTAGCTGAAGTTGTGAACATAAAAAATGTTCCTTTGGGTGTTGTGAAGATGTCTGTAAAATTTTAGAATTTTTGGATAAGTATATCTCAGTGAAGAGTAATTTGATCGGGGTTGTTCGGTTAGATTTTGGGGCAGGAGTCTGGGTGACATTTGGAGAGTCACTACGGTCTGTGTGTTGATTATTTTGATTTGAAATTTTGATATGTTGTGCTCCTGCATGTGGATTGTAAGTGTTAAAAAGAAATAATAGGTTTGGATATCTGTAGCTCATTTGTGAGCTGGCTAAGTGTGGGATGTTCAGGCAGGAATTGAACTTAGAGGAATTTTGTTTTGGCGAGCCAGCAAAATGTGAGGAGGCATCTTGCGAATTGGCAATGTGAAGTGGCATAATAGTGAAGTGGCGAAGTGAGTTGTCGAAGTGGTAGTTGGCGAAGAGAAAAGGCGAAGAGCAAAGGCGAAAAGGATTTGGCGAGGAGAGAATATGCGAAATGGCAATTTGTGAAGAAACGAAGAGGCGAAGAAGCATTGCCGAGGTGGCATATACGAGGAAGAGTTGCGAGGAGAGTCTGGCAAGGCCGCATATGCGAGCTAGAATGTGTGAGGCAGTATTGCTAGATCAAGATTGGTGAGCTGGCAAGTGCGAGTGGGAATGGTGAGCTGGTCTATGCGAGATAACTTTGCTGAGGCAGGTTTAGCGAGGCGAGATGGCTAACGTGTTTCTGGACAGAGGTCTATTTAACCCCAGCACCCTCAGCAGCGATTTTCACGATTTTTCCCTTCTTCCTTCTTTCGTAAATTCAATCTTTTTCTCAGATTTGTTTCATTTTATATTCTAAGGCATTAATACTCAGATTAATGCATTAGACTTCTAGATTAGTCTATATTAAGGCAGAATCATCAGATTTGAGCAGTATTTACAGAAATCTCAGTTTGAAAGAAATAAGGTAAATTTTCTTCCTAAGTTATTTTCTTTGGGTTTATTTAAGTCTGTGTATTAGGATAATTAATTCTGGATATATATAATTTATTTCTAGTGATCTGAAGCTATTAATGGTAATTAATGTGGGAGAAATCTGGAAGTTGAGACTGCTATGAACAGTAACTCCGAAAATTTAATGCAAATTAAATGCAGTTTTTTTTTAAGAGATAAATGAAATTGTTATTGGAAGTTAAGAATAGAGATTCTAAGATAATTAATTAATTGGGAATCATGTTGAATATTATTGGTTTGGAGAACCCTAATTTTGTATATTTGGGAAATCTCTTAGGAGAAGAAATTCGAATTTGATTGAGGGATTTTAAGTGGGCAGATTTCTAAGGAGGAAATTAAGAGAAATTTGTGTAAGAGGTAAGTATCAACATTCTATTTGATTATTATTCCTTGGAATTAAAATGACCAAAATATTCTTATATTGATTATCCTTTTGCATATATTTATATACTTGAACTATGTGAATGGCTTGATCAATATACTTGGATCAAGTTCATATGTTTCTTGCTTGTGAATCCGATTTGAATAATGTTATATGATGATGGTCTTGCGACTAATATGCTTCTTATGATTTTGAAACCCATGAACCATGGATAGAATGCTCTTCCTAATGAGAGAAATTCATTGGTCCACTATGCACTTTGGGAGCCCAGCAGATAGGGTTTTTATCGGTGTTACACCTAGAGGGGGTCAGGAGCTCTATGCGCATGCTGGCCAAGCATGTGTGTACGTTTAGGTAACAAGGCTACCGACACATATGTTATGATATGTGATCAGTTCTACCATATGAGATTTGATAATGCCATTCCTTGTGGGCATTCTATGTTCTAAATATGAACCGTGATTTGAATTCGACATGATTTGTTATAGCCAAATTATTATGAGAACCGCATTTCTTTCAAGTAAAAGCTTAAGACCTCTTTCATGCCTATATGTATAACTATTTGTTCATGACCATGATTCGATATTCAGTTGTATAATGTTCATATCTTACTGAGTTGAAGGCTGACTCCTCTTCTGTGGATTTTAGGTGATAGCTTAGTTCGTGAGGGGACTAATAGAGAAGATCGGGCTTCTTGACTTATTGACTCCAATAAGCTTCATTATAATAATTCTTTTGGGATATTTGTATATTTATTAATGGTATTATGATACAATATATATATTGGAGTATACTCTAGAGCTCCGTAGTTAGTCTTTCAAGGATACTAGAATATTTTGATGTATGGTTGTTACCTTTTTGGGTACTCTTGTTCCTCAGTGATGTGAGATGTCTCTTTTGATCATTAAGGAACAAGAGAAATATATGAAATGATAATAGAAAGATAAGATTAATATTTATTTGTATGTATGGACATGATCATGGTATGATATTAAGATTCTGTAAATGATATAATTTAAATGAGATTCATGATTTGTGAGTTCTACGGGTTTATGGTGGCCTTAAACCTACCCTTGCCCTAGGACCGTCGCACCACTGGAGTTGGGGTGTGACAATTAAAGACAAGTATATTAAGTGATTAATATAAAAATGAACTCTCCAACCTTAACAAGCTAGTTTTTAAGGTTGGTTCTCTCAAATCTATATTGAAAACTCAATATAATATCATAGTCAAATCGATCATTGTATTACCTCCCGTTATATCATAAATTAAGCTGGGTTTAATTTTTCTTTCTTAACCTGATATGAGTGATTCTCTTATTTCAAACTTGTTTCTTTGTTTGTTATGAGTTATTCTTGGATTTTCAATTTTTTTCGTTTAATATGAATATTTCTCAGGGTTTAAATTCTATATTTTTCCAGTAATTGCCACTTTAGGGTTAGGCTTTAAATTCTATCTTTTTTTTTTTTTTTTTTTTTTTTTTTTTTTACAAAAGGAGAAGAGTTTTATTTATAAAAGTAAAAGAAGATACATAGAAATAGGCTGCTAAGAGCTGGAGATCAAACTGAAAAGCTACAAAGCTTAAACAAAAGAGGAAATAAAAAGCTACAGGCTAATTACATTATAGCAACCAAGCTAGAAAACTTCCTGAATGATGGACTGCAAGCATAACAAGAGTGTCAGTGACAAAATTACTCTTTCTTTCTATATGGTTAAATGTTACAGCTTAAAGTCTTGATGCAAAGGATTTTGCTTGATAGTATAGCTTTCTAAAGTTTCCAAGGAATCTTAGAATATATTAAATGATAAAGAGAATCATAGCACAAATCAAACTAAATAGAACAAAGCTACTGAAATAATTGAACAAGGAAACTAAAAATTGAAAACTGACTATACAGTCAAAGATGCAGACCTGCAAAAACCTTCCTGAAAACCGAACCAACAAAATGTAAAGCCAATAATTTTTGTACATATGCCTCCATATACATTATGATGACTAAGTATTGGTCGCCTTAATAAGAATGAAAGTGGAGCCAGATAAAGAAATGAAAAGCTAGATCAAATCTTGAAACTAAAAACTGCAGGGAACATCAGAGCACAAGGGTCAAAGAAAAGACAAA
This sequence comes from Aleurites moluccanus, assembly GCA_948193065.1. Classification (NCBI taxonomy): domain Eukaryota; kingdom Viridiplantae; phylum Streptophyta; class Magnoliopsida; order Malpighiales; family Euphorbiaceae; genus Aleurites; species Aleurites moluccanus. The sequence continues at coordinate 5,118 of CANXYC011014454.1, read as the reverse complement.
GGACTAGATAAAAAGAGATCAACTTACACCATATAACCTAATGAAAAAAAGAGATCAACTTACACCCCTTAACCTAAAGGCCATTTGACAAAGTAATAATAGAACCAATAAAGTTAACGAGAGATAAACAGAACCAAAACCAATTAAAGCAAGAGATAACCATATAAGGGACCATACTAAAAAATACAAAGAGAAACCAAAAACATAGTAGGGTAAGGAGCTAAAAAGGATAAGATAGGATTAAGAGGGAAAGATAGGATTCTTTGATGTATTCATAATCAAAGGCTAAAATATTTTCTACATCAACTCTAAAGGACATAGAAGAGACAGAGGAATCATATACCGCGTAAGCAAGACCAATCCGATAGTTCATATTCCTAATATCTCCATCGGAGATAGAATCATGAGCTACCTCTTCTGAATTAACTTGAGAGCCACATTGACAAGATTTATTAATAACAATGTCTTTAGAATAAATTTTTCCTTTTTTGATACTAGCTTTCCTTAATTAATATATTTGAAGCCTTAACTTCATATTGTAAAGGGTTGATCACACAAAAACACCTAACCTTTTTTCCTTTCTTAGAATAAGAGCCACCACACAGACCATCCTTTACCTTCCCATTTGACCCTATCAACTGAAGATCATCAAAGGGATGAGAATTCAACCCCCATCTTAGCAGGGAAGAGATTCGCATATAATATTTGGATTAAAAGGGTTCAAAAGATTTTGATTCTTAATAATAAGTTGAATATGTAGTTGTAGATTTGCAAGCTCACACACCTTTGATAGAGAAGTTTTGAGTTTCCCATTTGAAAACCCATCACACACCTTAGGCATAACATAGGGTCCCACTTTAATAATATCAATAGGATAAGGTCAGAACTCTCTTGAATTTACAAGGTATTCTCGGCTAAAGTACTATCAACCGTGTCTAGGGGAGAGGAAACTAAGGTTGGTTGTAAAACATTAGGAACACCACTCTCAAGCTCTAGAAAGATATCATGCTATGAAAGATCATTATGATTACTAGCAACAACTGACACAGGAACTGAAGACCCACTATAAACGAAGTAGGAGTCTAAGGAAGGTCTGTGATTTGGAGAAGATGGACTATGAAAAGAATCAGATATATGAAAGGATGGATACTAAGAAGAGTGAATGGCATTGTCCTCAAACCTTTGAAAAGAAAAACATGTGTTCATTACCTTTTCAAAAATATGAATGAGAAAATCTTGACCTGAAATGGAGGCTTTCACAGTAATGTTAATGAAATTTGGAATGGAAGTAAAAAAAATTTCAATCTAGCAATATCAAATCTTTTCTTGCTAGATGTGAAATCATCTAAAGTTATAAAGCTACGCCAAATGAGGGAGAGCCAATGAAAAAATTAAAGGCAACAAGTGTGAAGAGGAACACCTTCACATCTAAGCCAGACAAATCTCTTATTACTAATATCATTTGGCTCCCAATTTTTGGCAAAAACAAACTAGTTGCTCAACCAATCTGAGCCTTCCTCCAACATCTTATTCTTATCTTCTGAGGTAATGAAAGTTAAAATAATCAAACTACCACCTATGGATCTACAAAAATCTCCAACATAGCATTCCGCCTCTAAGCTAGCTTGAAAAAAGTGAATATGTTTTGGATTTCTAGCTTTGATCACAAGGCTACGTTTGAGCCATTCACAATCTTCCTCCTTATGAGCAAACTCCATATTTGCATATGGAGACATCTTATATACAGAACTATAGTTTCTAATATCTTCCAACTTAAAATTGACCTTTTTCCATTAGCTTGAGAGTGAATATGACGTTGATTTTTTGTGAAATTAACTTTAATCCTGTAATCTCCTATCCAATAACCATTAGTTTTGCTTATGACATTTTGAATATCTACTCCTTCAGAAAAACTAACAAATCTAAATCTTTCACCATTCTTGTTGAGACTTTTGTGAATAAACACCTTTGATATCTTATTGTGCCATTCAAAGACCCTTCGAAAACCAAATATATTCCAATTGTGTGGTATATTAAGAAAGGGTTTCTAAAATGTAACACCTCAGTTAAACCTATAACCTAAACCACAAAGGGTAACCTAGGGGAAAATTTTTGCTTGACTTGAACTTGTGAATTTTTATGTGTTTATATATGAAATTGATAGATATGCATGTTATATGATGTATTTGTATGAATAGAGGGTGTTTAAAAGCTGTTAGGAAGAAATCGGGCAAATTTGAGTTTTTAGTGAACTGGGGGCAAAATGATCATTTCACACCTCTTGAGTAATTTATGGAATTAACATTATATTTGATGGTAAAAGAGAATATTAGGACATAAAAATAGTGATATAAAGGTTATTTGAATTATTGTTGGAAAGGTAAAACTGGTAGAAAATAATTCCGGACAAAGCTGCTCGGATAGGGATTCCATTTGAACTAGGGGTAGTTTAGTCTTTTCCTTTGAATTATGAACTTATATAGTGTATGCAAGCCTATGGTATCATCCTAGGCTAACTTAAATCAAACCATTGGATGAAAAGATGAAGAAATTAATGGTTAGTAATCTAGGTTTCACCATATTTACCATAAGCTCAATGTATAAGATTATACCATTTGATTTTTAGGTTGGATTTTTGCCACCCCTTCACCATTCTTAGCCAAAACACCAACCAAACTTTTCTCTTTCTTCCTCCAAAGTTTTGTCCACCATTGATCTTCACCAAAGCTTGTTGTTTTCTTTCATTTCTTGAATTAAACTTGTTAATTCTATCATTCTAAACACAAATCTATCCTTAGATTCAAAAGAAAAACAAGAAAAAGTGAAAAATAAAAACTTTGAAGTTTTGGAAGAACTATTTGGAAAGTAAGTGATTTTGTAATTCTTTTGTTTCAATTATATTCCTAAGATGTTCTTTGATGTTAATTGGTAACAAAAATGTGTTTAGGTTGGAAGAAATTCAAAGATTGAAAATCAAACCCTAATAGGAAAGGGTATGGATCAAAGTATGATTTTGATGAATCTTTTTGTTCAAATGAGTTGTAATTGATGTGTTTGATATGAATTAGTGATCATTTAATGGAAACAAATCCATTTGGTTAGTTTCTCATTTTGGCCAAATCATATAGTGCTTGAATAATGGTTCGATGTTTGATATTTTATAGGTTTAAATGATGGAATAAGTTGTATTTAATGTGTATGTAATGAATTGGTGGTTATTTGATGAAAAGAAATCCATTTGAATGGATTTTCACTTTGGCCAAAATAATGAAGCTTGAATGATGGTTTAGTGTTTTGATGTTAATAGGTTTAAATGGTTAAATGTTATGTAATTGGTGTATATGTATGTTGTAGGAATGAATGGTGTTGAAAAATAGATGAATGGAATGAATTCCATTTAGGTTAAACCATGTTGAGTTTGTAAGTTTAATGTGTTAGGTTGATGCAATTTGGAAGGTAAGGTTTGAATATAGTCTAATAGTGTAAGTAATGGAAATGTATAAGTTTAGATATGGAAAAGATGTTTGATATAAGTACTTGGAAACTAAACTTGAAATATGGTGTATGTTTGATATGAAATATTGAGCTAAGTATATATGAGTTATTAATATGGCATAATAGTGATGAATATGTGAAATGTAAGTCAAATATGGTGATAGAATATGTTTATTGCATAAAGGAATGGAAAAAGCGTAAATTGTGCAATGTGAGGTTTATAGTGCATAATGTGTATGCTTGATGTGTTTTACCATGAATAATATGTTTTGTGATAATTTTACATCTTATCGGAGTATTATATATTAAAATAGGTGAACCGTCGAATACTCCAGCTCGGAGTGTTGAGTGGCGGGTCGACTAGGGCTCCTGAGTATATTTTGGGGGATAAAGTGGACTAATTGCTTAAAAGGTGAGTCTATATGTATAATCATGCATGATTTGCATCATATATCATATGAAAAGTCATTTGGACTGATAAACCAGCATTTACTATCTTACAGTACATACAGTGCATTTTGACCCGTAAATAAACCCATCGAAACGACCTAAAATAACCTAAACTTTGTCTGTCTCTAAAATGAAATCCAGAAAGCCAATTGAGCCACCACTTGGCCCAATCTTTTATCTTTGTCCCAAGCTTTAAAATGGTACCTCATGGTCCACCTAAATCCTTTGGTAACATAGTTGACCAGAAATTACTCAAAAATCCCAAAACGGACCCATAACGGCGAGTGTCAGTTGCGGTAACGTAACTGGGCCCCGCCTTCATTTTTTTACTTGAGCCAAATTTTTTCTAATATTCATTATGGATATATATATATATGATTATTCCACAGCTATATAAGTTCTATTTATGCTATTTATATTGTTATATGGAGACACACCCATATGGTATTACAACAGGGCTACCTCGATGATGTAGCGGGTAATACCATCGACCGTGTGCACACTGGTATAAAGTTGATATTAAAATGACCCTTCCTAAGGAGGGTGTAAGTATTCTTTAGTCGTAGGGGGCTAATCTCCCTTACGTATAGTGGTTTATGCACTTTATGATAGTGCTGGAATATTAAATTACAGACAGTGCAATTGCACTTTACATATGACCCAATCATGTTATATCATATGTGCATTGACTCGTACACTGGATACTTATATGGATATTTGCTACTAGATATTTATATGAATACTTATTTCACCCTTTACTTGTTATCTTATATTGATTCTACAGATCATATATGAGCAACCACGGTATTATGAACATCTACTGCATTTTTATATATATGGATTCACTAAGTATTTTTATACTCACCCCCTTAGTGGTTTATATTTTTCAGGTTTGCTGTGAGGCTCGAATTCCATTGGCACCTTCCATCTTCGCCTTGGAATTTTGATACTTGTACATATAAAATTCCAGTCTCAAAAGTATATGTAAATGTTTGTACAGTATAGAGGTTCCATGGTATTATAATATAAGGAGTGGCATGTATATATATGTGTGATTGCATTTCTATAGTTTTGCATATATATATATATATATATATATATATATATATATATATATATATATAACTAGAGATATACAAATATATATTGAGTTTATATTGGGGTTTGATATGA
>CANXYC011014450.1:0-24649 GCA_948193065.1 Aleurites moluccanus | reverse complement strand
TTTTTAACTGTATCTCTAAAATTATTTCCCATCATTTCAAGACTAATGAACCACATTCTGAGAATTAATTCATGCATGGAAGTTAGGAATTTATAAGGTATTACAGTAGTTGATCAAACAAGTCATCTATCCGAAGCAATTGATACTTGTTCTTTACTGTCACCTTATTCAACTACCTGTAATTTATACACATCCTTAAAGAGCCATCTTTCTTCATTATAAACAGTATCGGTGTACTCTAAGAAGAACTACTCGGTCTGATAAATTTTCTATCCAATAACTCTTGTAACTGCACCTTCAATTTAGCTGGAGTTATTCTGTATGAAGGAATAAATATAGAGTCAGTATCTGCATGCACCTCAATCTCAAACTCAATCTTCCTATCTGAGGGCAATCCTGACAACTTCTCATGAAACTCCTGAACTACCAGTATCTGATCAAGCTGTACAGTAGACAAATTCATGTTTTTCACTTATTTTTTTTTTATTTTTTTATTTATGTGAGAAGTGTCCCATTCCTTAAAATTTTGAATTCGTCTCTATATATATTATTAATTTTTTTAGAAATATATTATTGTTTAAATATTTTAATGAATAATTTATCTATTGATATAAGTTAATTATAATATATGTTGAATTAATACAGTATTTGTAAATAATTATAGATACTGGTAAAAAAGTTAAAAGCTTTGAACGACAACTATGATTTTAATTTGTCTCCGAAAAGATAAAAGTAGATTTTGTCACGCTTAATAATAAAGTAGATTTTGACATATCTGATAATGAAATTTCTTTTTCTTTTTTACTTTCAGTTATTAATTATATTAACTTAGCAAATGAAGAGTGCCCTTAACTATATTTAATTAATTTATAAATTAGTATTTTGTACTGTTTATTATTAAAAAATATTTTTAATAAATTTTTATACGTAATAAAAAATAAAAATTTATTGTATAAATAATAATAATAATAATTATTATTATTATTATTATTATTATATTTTTTTAAATTGATTCTCAATCAATATTTTTATCTTTATATACTAATTTAAAATTATTATTCAATGAAATAAAAAAATTATAAAATAATATAATGAAAACAATTATAATATATTAAAAATATTATTCTATATATTTATTTATTTATTTATATTGCTTATTTTTTTTAGTTTTTTCATTTAATTTATTCAAATAATATTATTATAAAGAAAAATTAAAAAAAAAACTTATTAATTGTCTAATATTTATTTGTAATTATTTTTTAAAATATTTGAAATTATATAAAAATTTATGAAAAAAGAAAAAATCAAATAATGATTAATATAAAAAGAGTTTTAACTTTCTCTTAACTCTAACTTTAATAAATATATGCACAATAAAATATAATTTAATGATGAGTATATTTTTTTAAACAATAAATTCAATATCAATTTATTGATGCCTAAAAAAAACTTTAATAAATATATAATAAAACTATATAGGAAAGTTATTGGGCGTACAAACAAATACATGATGAAACCCATCTAAATTTACAAGGTAAATCTCGCATTTACATGAGTGAGAGCGTATTGTTAAATAATCTATGCTTATATATATTAAATTTCCATTGAGCTAATTTAGAGTTTAATTATTTGGATATTAGATTTGCATTATTCATTTTTAGGGTCAATTTATAACAATAAAAGTTTTAATTTATTGCCATTACTCTAGTTCTATAATGAATAGACTGCTTTTGAATACATAGAAAATAATTGATAAAAATTAAATTTGTTTTCATAATATATTTTAATGATAAAAACTTGAGAAATTTATTAAAATATTTTAGGTTAATTATATTTCATTATGTGTGAGATAGCATATTTAATTTAAGAAATGAATAAAAAAATTTCTTATAGTATAACTCTTTAACCAATTAAGAAATTAATAATTAACTGTAAATTGAATTTTTTTTATTTATTTTTAAGGTGAGTGGTTGTTATATATTGTAAAATCAATAATTTAAATTTTAATAACCCTTTCTTTATTAAACATTTTAGATGTAGTATTTTGAAAAAAAAAATTATTCCTTAATTTTGAGAAATCTTTAAAATGGTATTTGGATTGAAAATTTTAAAATTTATAAAAATTTATTGAATTAAAAATCTAAATTTTTTATTTCACTAATTTATATAATTTCACTTATTTTGAATAAAAATAAAATTTATAGTTTTTGATGATATTTTATAAAATATTTTATTTATTAAAATAATAATTTTCAAAATTTCAACACCTATATGAAATTTCAAAAATCATCAAAATAAAAAATTTTGATGAGCGATAAATTATGAACAATTTATAGTTTTTTAGATTTTTTGTACTAATCAAATAATAAATTTTTTAAAATTTCTTATCTAAATTTTATCGATTCAAATATAATCTAACATTTTTCTTTGAATGATACAATTTTTTTTTTATACTAAAAAGCAAAACATTGTTTATTTTTTTTTTCTTTTCTTTCTCTTTTTTCTTAGATTGTGCATATAGTTAACCCTTTTTCTCCACTAAAAATGAGGATTTTCTTGACTGGTCTTACCTTAATAAGCTTACCAAGAATCAATTCACATTTCATTGGCCCCCGCTCATTTCTTCAGTCTCCTTGACAATATATGTTGCATTTCAATCCAAATTTTTTGTTTTATTTAATATCATATTTATTGTCCCGTGTAATTATATATGCGACATATTATTTTTTTAAAAATATTTTAATAATTAATAATTTTTTATTAATATATAAAAAATTATAAAAGACCGCAAATGAGATATTAAATTAAATAAAAAATTCGGATTGATTGCGTTTATATTAGATTATTAGAGATTGAAATTGTCTTTGGCTTTGTTTGGTCAATAGAAATAATTTATGGACTTCACCATACATTTTTTTTACACACTTATGGAATGATTTTACTATAAATAATTGAAATTAATTATTATTTATAACAAGGGATAATAATTAAAAGAAGAAATATTATGAATATGGACTGGTTGAATTTCAATTTTAAATTGTTAAAGAATTCACACTTTTTTCTTTTATTAATTTAATTCTGTTAATTTAATACAGATTGAAATTGAAATTTATAAATTTTATAAAAATTAATTTCCTTCCTCACACGGAACAAATTCTTAGATTAATCATCTTCAATCAATATCATATAGCTTTGCCGGTGTTTCTTTGTTTGATGCAACAATCAAGATATGCTTATTATTAATCAATAAACTGCTTGAATAAATCCAATAAACAAAATGCTGACAGATGTGTATAATTAATTATTAGATAAAACGAGAGGATTATTATATTAATTATATAAAAATAATTTAATATTAATATATTTTTATTTTAATTCTATATAAATTTATTTTTATATAAATAAAAAATATATATTTTTATTTTATTTAATAATTTTTTTTTAATTGTTGAAATAATTAAACTAACTATTGTTTGCCAAAAAAGCTAAAATTAATGTCTTGAAAGATCCGCAATCAAATCAACTTTTATATAGTAATCAAGCAAGATTTAGCGGGTGGACTGGACATGGTCCCTTCTACAATCAAGACTCATATTTATGGGGTCCTTTTTCATCAATGTGGGGGTTTTTAAGAATGTTAATTGGATGGTTTTATGGACATATTTGTGCCCTTTCATGCATCAACTTATCTTTTATATTAAAATATATTCTTCTTATTTTAAAATAAATATCTTATTTTATTTATTAATATGTTTCAATTTAATTATCACATTTCTTAATTTAAATTATATTTTATTTTAATATTTTAATAATGTTCTCATACATTTAATTTTATATAATTAATATAAATTTAAAAAAAAAATATTTATTATCTTTTAAAAAATAAGGAGATAGTTATATTTAATTAGTAAAAATATATTAAAATAATAAAAGAGATTATTATATTTAATTAGAAGTGAATAAATCTTAAAATAGTATTAAATTTTTTTGAAAATTTATATGTTTTATAATTAAAATATTTATTTTAAAACGAATGGATAAATTTAGAGCAAGGGTGCAGGGCCATTCATAATCATTTTTGGACCACCTTTAACATTGATTGCCCTATATTTCTTACAACTTGCATTGCAAAATTTATTATCATCATATATATATATAGTTGACTGATCTATAATTTATTTTGATATTGAATTTCAAAGTTATCCATGATTAGATCAATTTTATATATTCTAACTTATAAGTGAGGATTATAATACATATACAGGAAGGCAATATTTATATTCTTTAAATAATTTATAGCACTCATCCTTATTATTTTATCATTTAACTTCATTATCCTATCATTATTAATTTTGAAAAATTAATCTATCTTATTAATTTTGGAAAATTAATTCATCTTTATTTTTCTTAAAATACAATGTTTGTCTTTTATTAATTCTAAAAAAAAAATCTACTTCCCTCAAAAGAAAAAAAAATACCAATTATTATTTATATTTTGTTAAAATAAAAAATATATATTTTATTATTTTAAATATACTTTAATTATATAGAGAGAGTTGTAATAGGTGTTGAATCATTTGAAAATATAAAGTTCTATGGAGGATTATGTGAAAATATTTAGTAACTTATATTTAAATGTGATAAATGTTTTAATTTTGAAAAATTTCAGAAGGTGTGAGCTCTACTACTAATAAAAAAAATAATAAATGTAATTAAAAATATGAATTCAATCTAATTTTTTTTTTTTTTTTTAATATTTGATATGAAATTTGAAAACTTTATAGTTTTAATATAACTAGATGGTTCAAAAATTATTTCTATTTTGAGTTGCTATTAATTTAATATTTAAAAATATTATAAATTTATTAAAATTTTAATTATTTTCTATAGTATTCAATAATTAATTATATGGGTTTTGATTTGAAATTCTTGAGATTATTAACGGAAAGAAAAAATAATATTTTTTTAGCAATGAAAAAATAATAATTGATTGGATTAATAGTTATTATGAAGTCACAATAATTATTTTTTTAGTAAACCTAAAAAAAGTGAAAAATGAGATAATAATGATATTAGTGTGTATAATTAAATAAAATATATGAAAAACTGTCATTGGTGGAAATAACAATTTGTAATTTTTTTTTGAATTTTTAACATTCAAATTTTTATATTAGAAGCTTTTTCTTGACAATTCATTAAAAGGAAAACATAATATTTTAAGAAAAAAATAAAGGTAAATTAAAATTTCAAAGTTAATAAGAGTAGGGAAGTCAAATTAAATTATAAATTAGGGAGGATGAGTGCTAAAAATCATTTGAAAATTCATAAAAGTAAGAATAGTATTTTAATAAAAAATAAAGTTGAATTAACTTTTCAAAATTGATAAGGTAGAGTAGTCAAATTAAATTATAAAATAATAAAAATAAGTGTTAAAAAATATTTGGAGAGTACAATATCGCTTTTCTAATAATATATATATTGAATTAATTAGGATCAACTTAATTGGATGTCATTTTAATGCACTTTGTATCACATCTTTATTTTTTTTTTCAAATTGCATAATTTAATAATCATCTATTACTTAAAAAAGTAAATTATTCTAAAAATAAAAAATAAATTAAATTAATATCTTAATAATCGAATATTTGTCTCATGCATATTATAAAAAGTTACGAGTTTGAAATTGTAATATTTTATTTTTCCTTTTAGGAATTTCTAATATTACTTAAGAACAAATTAATGTGGGTGGTTTTTTAATGACAAAGTTTGCTTCTCTAAAATTCAAGAACAAAAGAAAATTAAAAGAAAATAATACTCAAGTATAAGTATACGTATATACATAATAGCACGGGAGACAAAAATTCAAAACCTATATATCCTTAAGTAATTCATAATATTAATAGCAATAAAAATCAAACAATTGAAAATCAAAATAGTTAGAATCTAAAAGTAGAAAAATGAAGGGTAGTAAGAAGAGTTTTGGTCAACAAAAATATATGAATTTTATAATGCATGAGTTGAGGAAGAAGAAGCAGCTTCTGTTGGTTCTTGGCAGGACAATCACTATCATGAAAACGGTGGAATGCTAATGATAATACATTGCATGTCTAATGTCTTCGAATCTATATTGATGGATACCAAGAAACTCTTTCCTTACATAATTATTATGATACTTAATAATTATTAATATTCAATTCTTTATACATTTCATTCAATACTTATTTATATCTAATAGATATTTTATATGTTTTAGAACTATTATACAACTTCTCTTCGAATTTTATTATAAGTCTTCTATAAGTCAATGAAAATTATATATAAATTTTATCTTATATCTTTTTATTTCTCTATTAAACTTTTAATGAAAAATATTATTTCCATAGTCGATCAACTTAACGTAAACCTGAATTAATTGATAAATATAGATGTAATTATACCACAATGTTCTCTTAATTTTAAAATGTGACTCATAAACTTAATCTCATTGTAATTTGAATAATTTTAAATGTTTCATTGGTTTTAGAAAATGAGTACTAAAATATTTTTCCTTTATTCATTTAATATATATTTTTTTTGATGTTGAAATTTTATTAAATAGTATGGTCAACCAAACTAATCCTCCATCATTAAGATATTTTCTCATTTCAATCGGTATTCTATCAGGATTACAGATTTTTCAAATTTTTATTCTTTTCAAAACTTCTTTAACTTTAAAAAGTCAAATAATTAATAAATATCGCATTCTTTTTTATAATCATATGATTTATATCAATTACATTATTACTTTGACTATTATTCAAAAATTCATCAAAGTAACTTTTCACTTGTCTTTGACATTCTCATATTTCATGAAAATTTTATTATGTACTTTTAATACAATTTACAGATCTCAATATATATATATATATATTTTACTAGTCTATAAATATCTTTTTCATTTTCATTTATGGTAAATCTTTTCAAACATTTATGCTCTTACTTTTATTACGATATTTGTTATCACTTTTTCATTTTTTTTTATTGTTCACAAACCATAGTGAATTGTATGACTAATGGTGAAAAATAAAATAAAATAAAAGAAAGAAAAAGAAAGAGCCATTAGTTTGAATTGGGACATAGAGTTGAACCCATGATTGTGATGAATATCAAGAATTTCCTGCGTGGAAACCCACGAGTTGTACTATTTAAATCTTGTTGATTTGATTTTGGGTCCTACAGGAATCAAATATAGTCACGTGACTATAGTTAGGTCTCCTCACATTTCATCTCTTATTATTATCATTAACTTGTACTAGGTTAAAAATTAAAGTAAAGGGAGTGTTCTTAGAAGCAGGGCCAAGCTTTCATAAATAGCCATAGGTGATGATATTATTGTTTCTTCTTTTGGTTAAACACTTGAATTTTTATCAAAGATTTTCCTGTTCTTGTTTCGTCTGTCCAGATCTTTCCCTTCTACTTTCATTATCATCTTTGTGTTTTTTTTTTCAAGATGAAAGAATATTTATTTAAGTTGTAATGTCATGTAAATCAGCATTATAGAATGATGATGCTGTTGTACACTTAGTTTTTTATTCTATTTTACTTTTCATTCCTCTATTTATTATAAAATGTCATATAAATAAAATAATATATTGAATAATTTACATCGTTACGATGATTCTAAATAAGTCAAGTTAATCAATAATTACTTAAATTTAAATCATAAAATTTTTAAATTTAACTCAAATCTAATAAAATTAAACTGAAACTCTGAAGAATTTGAGTAATTTATAAACTTGCAAATTTAAATCGAGTATAGAGAATTTATATAATTTTAAATATTTTTATACTACACAATAATTTATTAACTCGACCTCAAGTTATTTGAGTTTATTTTAAAATTAACAAATAAATTATTTTTTTTAACAACAATAGAATCTAATCTAATTAAATTCGAATAGTTTAAGTATCCATTATAATCCAACTTAAGTTTTAAAATAAAAACTCGATTCAATTCGAGTTGAGTTTTGAGTCTTAAGTTGGACTCAACTTTAATACTATAAACTTCACCATTATACTATTGAATAATGGTGTGATGAAATAAAACTATATTAAAAATATTAATTAAATATATACTTATAAACTTAATTTAATAATAATATTTTTTTTCAATTCAATAACATTAGATAACCCAAAATTAAATCTCTCTATAATCAAAAGAATATTAACTCAATACCAGTTATTTAAATATGTTCCAATTTGAATTGGAATATCAATTTTTCCCTATGAAAATCAATAGATATATTACTGCCTTTTTATATTGATAAAAAAATAAAAAAAAATTATTCTTAATTTAATTATATTTTCATAATCTATTTAAAACTTATACACTTACAATCACTACATTTTTATTGTAAAATTCATTTCCTTTGGCATATAAAACAACTTTCTAAGTTTTAAAATTAAAAAAGTTGATATTAGAAAATAATTTCATATAATAGGTTAAGGAATTCCAGTTATTACACTTACAAAGTGAATAGATTGAGATGTAATTAAATGAATAAAGTGTATGTTTTATTAAAATAAAATTTACTTGCTTTGCTTTGAAACTAAAGGTGAAAAGCAAAACATATATTTTGCTCAACCAAAAAACTATGTAGTTCTTTAATAATGTTGGGCACAAGCCCAATAAACAATAGCCTAACGCCCCAATGAGGTGTTCAACACTTCCAACTCCCAAGCCCAGCCAATTCCCAATGTTAAGCAACTTCCTATTTGTTGGTGTGGCTTTATAGATAGCTTTTAGCAAATAATGATTTTGAAAACTGTATTTTGATAATTTAAAGCTTATTAAATAATGATTTTGAAAAGTTATATTTTATTTTTTAAATCATTAAAAAAAAATTAAAAAAAATTTAATATTGTTATTACCTTTTTATTCTCGATTACTAAATCAAATTTATTTACTTAGTTAATAATAGAATATAGTCGTTAAGTAGCTGTTAGATAGTGAAATAAATATCGTTTATAAAAATTTAAATTTAAATTTTTTAATAATTTTTATTTATTTAAATAAAAATATTAAATTATCTTTGTTAAAAATATCATAAATAATTAATAAATATATTGTCAAATACTTATTACAATAAGTATGAGTAATAATTAATAATCAATAGTACTATTACTGTTATTAAAATTCAAAGAGTCTCACTCCCCAATAATTAAAAATAAATAAATAAATAAAGCACTTGCATTACTATGTTATTTTTACAATCTCTCTCTTTCTCTAAATATATTATCAATTTGATATAAAATTTGTCAACAACAATAAGACATTATAAACTATTAAGTAAGGAGTTTATCCAAACCTATCATCAATGGAAATTAAATTTAAAATTTCTTAATTTTAAAATATCTCAATTTTAATTTTACCAATAATTAAAGTTTCGATTAATTAATATATTCATTAATTTTTTATTTTTTAATCAATATATTTTTAGCATAAAATGATAATTAATTAATTTTATTATAAGTATTATGTGCATTTAAATATAATTTAATGATAATATATACAATAAATAGCATTTCAATTTTATATTTCTTAATTAATTATAAAAAAATATTAAATGATACGTATTATAATATTAAATAAATAATTTTAATTTATTTATAAAAAATAATTAGGTGCTATATTCACAGATTCACTGTCACTGTGAAATTGGACAAGTTGCCATTTCTAATATGATGTAGAACAGTAAAATAGAGAAAGCCAATGGCCGAGGAAGCGAGTGCAGTAGAAAAATATACAAACCAGAGAAGAGACCCATTTGTCATTGTCAATCCTCTCATTGGCTTTCCTCTTTATCCCTATTAGTTAAGCTTCTCTCTCTCTCTCTCTCTCTCTCTCTCTCCCCCCACGGCTTCTTCCCAATCCAAGGTATGAATTTTTCATGTTCAATTCTCTTCATTTCCTTTAATTTTCCTCAACTTTCTCAGCAAAATCTTTTATCATACTGATTCTAATTCAACGATTTGACTTTTCTTTATTTGGCAATTTATTGATGGAGTTAAATTTTTTTGATACAGTCAATTTAATTTATGGCTTCAACGATCTTCAATTCTCCTTATACTGTTCCTGCAATTAAGGGTTTAGATTGCAAAAACTACGTCGGCTTAAAGCCAACTGTTAATAATTCGAGGTTTAATTGTGTTAAGACCTCTGTTAAATTGTGTCCCAAGCGTGTTTTGATAGTGAGAGCGAGTGAAACGCAGGATGGATCAATCAAGAAGTTGGGGCTCAGTAATGCAGAATGTGAAGCTGCTGTTGTACAAGGAAATGTGCCCGAGGTTCCTCCTGTGCCGCCTAAGCCTGCTGCACCAGCTGGAACCCCTGTGGTTCCTTCGCTTGTGAGTTACTCAATTAAATTTCTGTTTCATTGCTTCATTCAGTCATTTGGATCCATCAGATTGAGTTTTTTCTCATTGCCCAAATTTTTATTGTTTGTTTTTATGTTTTAGAGATTGTAGTGAAATTACTTAAAGAGGATTTATATCGTATCAATTACAGAACTTTCCTCTTAACTTGATTGTTTCCCTGTTTTGTATTAGCCTCTTACCAGGCGCCCTCGTCGTAATCGCAAGTCACCTGCAATGAGAGCATCATTCCAGGAAACTAATATATCACCTGCAAATTTTGTTTATCCACTTTTTATTCATGAAGGTTGGCGTTGATGTAGAAATTTGTTTGCACTTCTGTTCATGCTTCATTAAAAATTTCTTCCTCTTCTTTGGATGCGTCTGAATTAGTTCGCTTGATATACTTTTTGAGATTTACAGGCGAGGAGGACACACCAATTGGAGCAATGCCTGGATGTTATAGGCTTGGATGGAGACATGGACTTGTGGAAGAGGTATTTTTTCCTACATCATCTTTTGTATCATTCTTGACTGAAAAAAATATATATGTTTGCAATTATGTTTGCTCAAGATTATTACATGGGATTACCTTAAAGTTCTTTCAGCACTGTAAATTCCAATAAAAACGAGTTCTTTTTAGGAACAGATATTGTGAACTCAAATATCCACCACTTTCAAGAATTAAATTATAATTTAAAATGGAAGATTTCCATCTTCAATTAAAGGGTAAAATAACTTATTTAAAGTTTATCTTTTTGTCCTAAAAATCTTGAAAACTGGGTATTCTGTTTGTATTACTTGTATTTCATTCTTTCTTTTTAAATTTTTTTTTTTTGCATCCTTCCAAAATGCAGGAGAGCATTCAGCAAATAACTGTGGGGTTCAATTTTTTTTTTAAAAAATTTTAATTTCAATTTTTTTTTTTTAATTTTTAATTTTGTTATTTTATTTTGTATTAGTTAGCAGATAGATAGGTAAATTGAGTAACCAACTAATATTTAGTAGTCTGATAATTGCTATACGTAGAAATTAGTTCACATGGTTTGCAGTGAGCAAAACATTGAATTTGTAGTGAATTTCCCGTTGCTGCTGGAAACTTTTTTTATCATGAATAGCTTACAGGAATTCCATACCACGATTTTGGTTCTATGTTCTTGTACTATTGCTGGTAGAAGCCTCTCTTTGAACTGAAAAGAATAAAATGTGGAAATCAGTTTCAAGTGATGAAAATATCTTTACATATGCTATGTTTTTTTATTCCTGTTACTAGAAAATCATATCCAAAATGAAAATCTTTTAGTTTTTAGTATCCCTTTTTATGCATCACAACATAATCTATTTACTGAATTGGAGTGCAGACTGTGCAGATTTAATATAAACAGTGTCTATTACAGGTAGCAAAGGCTCGAGATGTTGGGGTGAACAGTGTTGTGCTTTTTCCCAAGGTTCCGGATGCTCTGAAGGTATTCATTTTCCTTGGAGTTTTCTTTTTCTGTTTTGAAGAAATTCACAATTTGCTACACTGTTTTGTAGAATGATGTAATGTAATTGGTTCTTTCGTACTAGTCTCCCACAGGAGATGAAGCATACAATGATAATGGTCTAGTCCCTCGAGCAATATGGCTGCTGAAGGACAAATACCCTGATCTGGTAGGTCAAAGTATTCAATTTTTCAGTCCTATCATCTTTGAAAGCAATTGAATTTTCAGGTAGTCATTTTATGTGGATATGATGGTTTGTTTGATTCTCTATTCTGTCCTTTCTTAGGTTATTTACACTGATGTTGCTCTGGATCCATATTCCTCTGACGGGCATGATGGTATTGTCAGAGAAGATGGTAAGAGATATGCATTTGATATGTCAGTAGCTGATATTCTATTTTAAAAAAAAGTATGACTGAATCCTATTTTAGAATTATCATAGTTAGCTGTTTAAAAAGACAGAATGAACAAGGTTTTTCAGAATATAATTTTTGTTTTCTTACATATTCACATCATGATACTCTTAGGGGTTTGATGCCTGCTGATGTAAGGTCTGCTTACTCATGTATGTTAGTATGCCTAGTGGCAGATAATCCTAGTTTGCCATGGGATGATGATTATTAATGCTTTGCATTCAAATTGTGAAACAACTTTACGGACTAATGTCTAATTGGAATTTTAAGTTCTAAAAGTAAGCTTCTTTACTTGAGCGGCAGATACATAAAGAAACTATGATTTTTCATATACATGAACAATCATTGCAATGAATGCTAATAATGCAATCAGTTAAGCGTTCATTGGTCCCATTCAAGTACTGGCAATGAAATTACGAAAAGTTCTGGGTGCCTCTGGCAGTACTTCTTATGTTATTGAATTATGTAACTTAATTAGGATAAAATTTACTTTTATCAAGATATTTTGCTGGGTCATGTTTGCTCTATTTTTCTGACACTGTTATGGGCAATCATCCAAGTTGTGGTTCTGGGCATTCTTCTCAAACTTTACTTGGATGTGGACTATTGAGTTACTGATTACTTTTTGTGATACCTGGCAGGAGTTATAATGAATGACGAGACAGTGCATCAACTGTGTAAACAAGCTGTTTCTCAGGTAATTATGATCAGAATTATGCGTCAGAATTCACCATTTCAATTAATATCAATTGTTTCTTTTGGAGTTGTGAAGAATAGTGCAATTGAGGTCTTGGTGATCTGAGTGCTTAAAAATCTACTTTATCTCTGACTTGGATGATCTAATATAGGTTGGACTAGAATGGTCTTTTGAGTGCTTTAAATTGCCTATAGCTCATTAATCTTGGTTTCTGAGATCTGGCAGGTCACTGATCGTTTAGAATCCTTGTTAGATATTTTTAACATCCATTGTTGCATATTAGTTTATTGTACGTGTAATGATTTTGTTGCCTTTATGACCTAAGCCATTTTTTGTATTGTTTGTGTTGTTACTTCTATGAACAGGCTCGGGCTGGGGCAGATGTTGTTAGTCCTAGCGATATGATGGATGGCCGTGTTGGAGCAATTCGAGCAGCTCTTGATGCTGAAGGCTTTCATCATGTTTCTATAATGTCCTACACTGCAAAGTAATGGGATAATATGATTTCTCTTCATATATATATATATATATATATATATATTTTAAGCTAGTATCTTTTATGTTGTGCTGAGGCACTGAGAACTGGTACCATATGCCATCACTATAATACTATTAGTTACCATTGCTGAGACTATGCTTGCCATAAACTTTAACATGGGATTTAACAGCAATCTCTTATTCTTGTAGTTTCATTGGATATTATCATTTTGAACTAAAAGGAAACTTTTGAGAAAATAGAACAATGAATATTTCGTGCAAACAAATAAAACTTACTAAAGAAAGAATTTTGAAGACAATTGAGCGGAAGAAGAGGGTAGGCAAATTTTATAATTTTCTAGGTGAAATTTGTATTAATAGGCTATGATTTTTCTTGACAATTATCTCGGGAATTTAGTATTTACAGCGCACATAGGATTTTAGAGAATCACTAAAAAAATTGGAGTTAAATTTTATTGAATTGCTAAAAAGATCTCTCTCCAAAAGCTTAGGTAATGCATCTTCTTTATCTATTATGCAGTTGGCCCTATGAGTTGTTTTATCCTGTGAGGCTGTGGCCTATCTCTGTGTCTGGCTTAAACAAAAAATTAGTGTTTGGTTGATTACTTGTCTTTGTCCACATCAGTTTAATCTAATGTCAATTACTGTTTTGATACGTTAATCCCAGGTATGCTAGTTCATTTTATGGTCCATTCCGAGAAGCACTAGATTCAAATCCACGATTTGGAGACAAAAAGACGTATGTATTTACAAAAAATAAAATATAAGTTAAATTTTGGTATACAAGTGTTTCTGAGGCTCACTTTTGCACATTCATTTGACTTGTAACAAAAGCTATCAGATGAATCCGGCTAATTATAGAGAAGCTCTGATTGAGGCTAGTGAAGACGAGTCCGAAGGAGCTGATATCCTTCTGGTTGGTATTGCATCCTTTGGAGCTCATTTATTAATGGCAGGTTCTCCTATCATGCTGAGGTTGCTTTAATTTGCATCACAGGTGAAGCCGGGTCTTCCCTATTTGGATATTATAAGGCTTCTCAGAGAAAAATCTCCTTTGCCCATTGCTGCATATCAGGTAACAAACTTCACTTGAACAGTTGGCGTACACAACCTGATTTTCAGTTTGAGTTATCACCTTTCAGTCTCAAACTACATTTTTTTTTTTTTAATTCTTCTGTCTTTTGTTAAGATATGAATCTCTGCTTGTGGAAATGACTACAGGTTGTGTTGAATTGTGAATCTCATGCCACTTATCACCCCGCCTGTGAAAATCAGAATTTAAATAGTTGTTTGTTCTGTATGCAATTGCAACCAAGGTTTTCAGACCCGTTCCGGTCTTTGAACCAGTAAAGATAGAGTGTCATGGATCAATGGTTCAACCGGAGGTTAAACCCTAGTTAAATTAAATATATAATAAATATTTATAAAATATATCATAATTAATATTACCTATTAAAAATCGTGATAAATAAAAATATATTAAAGTAAATTGATAATTAAATGAATTAATATAAATTATAAGGAAACACTAATCGTCAAATTTATTAAATAATATTTGAAATAAAATTTTATATCATAATAAATATATTATAATAATTATATCTTTTTGGTACAAACTATATATATATACAGAGAGAGAGAGAGAGTATTAATTTTATATTTAAACTATATTAAATTTAATGGATGTAATTCTTACAAAAAAAGTAATGGACATAATTTTTGAATTTTAAAAAGGGTGGAGATAAACAATTAAATTATTTTAAAATACTATTAAATAAAATTTTGAGGAAGAAATTACAAAATCCCACATGGCGGAGTGGGAAGCTTGGTAAACTTAGGTCACCCTCCAAGGTGCAAAAATAATTTTTTTTTTTATCAAGTTAAAGTGAACCGGTTAACCCATTTGAATCATGACCAGGTTGACCAATTTACTGGTTATTCGGCCGGTTCAAGCTGGTTTAATCCGGATTTGGCTTAGGAGTTTAATACATGATTATGCAATAGCCACATGATAATATTTCTATTTTCTAGTTATGGGGGATGGCTCAGCCCCTTTTCTGCATTTTTACTCTAGTTTGAGATTTAGGTTTGGTTGAGTTTTAGGCATAGATAGCTAGTGGAAAGACAGAATGCAAGTGCAGTATTGTCATATTTGCTCCTTGCATGTATTAAATGTCTAGATTGGGTATGCAATAAAATGGAGTGTTATGCATATGAACTTTTAACTGCTGCATCAGAATTTAGTTATCTTGGTTAGTTGGCAAAATGTTGAAATCTTTCACAGTAAAGTAGAATCAAAGATGTGGTGTGGTGTATGTTCTTCACAAATGTTTGTATGGCATTTGCTGTTTTACCAAGAAATACCTTGTTCATGTACAGAGTCCTCTACATTTGCCCTTTCTGTTATGCTGAATATTTTCTTTTTTTAAGTTCTTTTCTTATAATTTTATGAATCCAGGTGTCAGGTGAATACTCGATGATTAAGGCTGGTGGGGTTCTCAAAATGATTGATGAAGAAAGGGTTATGATGGAGTCCCTGATATGTCTCCGACGGGCAGGTGCTGATATCATCCTAACATATTTTGCTCTCCAAGCTGCTAGATGTTTATGTGGTGAGAAGAGTTGAGTCTTGTCTTTAGGGAATTGATAGCTGTAGAAAACCCATAGAGAACATTATCTTATTTCTCTTTTCTTTTTTCTTTTTCGTGATTGTGTATGACTAAGTGACATTAGTGTAAAGTTGGAACCTGAATTGGGTTGCTTAATAAGTCAGTTTGCTTAATAAATCAGGTTGCTTAATAAGGGAGAATGAAAAACATGTTCTGTATTAAAATAAAATTATGAATTTTTCCAATGCGAAATATATGCTCTGCACAGAAACGTTTTGAGTTTTGTCAAAATAATGTAGCTTTTTTTTTTTTTTTTAAAGCTCTTGGAGACTGGAGTTCTGAACAATTTCAGCTTCAATGTCCAGTCATAATGTGGGGCCGACTAAAACGGACCCTAAATGGTCCGTATTGGCAGGGTCAGAGATCAAATGATGGACCTTAAAATTCCATACCCCTTGGCTTTAAAGCCCTCTAATTGGATCACAGCCATTTTCCTCACAATCTCAAGAAACAAAAGCATATGAAATGCTTTGAACAGAGAAAATTAGATTGTATAAAAAGCTAATTCACTAAAACTTGAAGAACATGAAATACCGTTGCAAATTGCAACTACTTCTACGACTTGTGCATGCCCTTCTCTCTCCCTCAATCTTTTACACTGGCAAGGAAAAACTTCCCCTTTCCCTTTCCCTTCTACTGGATCCTCACTCCAAGCAATAAAAATAAATAATAATAAGAGAGAAAGAGCAAGAGCAAGAATGATATAGCAAATTCTCTTCTCCTAGCAACCTACAGCCCCATTTCTTCTTCACCCATTACCATGTTCAATGAGGTATCTTTCTGCAATAGTTGCATGAGCTGCAGCTCCAATGGGAAGGATATCCTCATCTATCATAAAATAAGGGGAGTGACCGGTGTGTGTTGACCCCAAAGTTTCATTCCTTATTCCTATGTAGTAGAAGGCTGCAGGGACTACTTGCGAATAAAATGAGAAGTCCTCTGCACCCATCATTGGCGGTACCACTCTGAAATTTGTTGGACCTAACAAATCAATGGCTACCTTCTTCACATGTTCATACATGTGATCATTATTCACTGTTGGAGGATAGATTGTATACTCCTGCTCAAAGAAGTCTACTGTTGCTGAGCATCTGAAAACACTTGCCTGTTCTACAATCACCTATTTTCAGAAAGTTGAAGATTGTTAACTCGAACAGTAGTAGAGTGGGGAATAACATCGAAAATTTTAAAAGGAGAGCAGGGCTATCAGTGTTTGAACCCTGATTTCGTATAGTTTTGAAACAAAAATTAGACCATTGAGTTATTAGCCCAATAGTGAGTTTTTCTTTAATTTTGAATAAAAACCAACAAACCTCTTTTATTCTTCCAAGAAGTTGATAGAAGCTTGAGTTGGAGAAAGCCCTGAAGGTACCGCCAAATACAACAGTATCTGGTATCATGTCAAGATTGTCGCCTGCATCCATTGTGGTAACAGACACAACCTGTATCACAGTTAGCAAATAATATCAATATCCAGAAAGAGGAGAACAGAGAGAGGATACAAAAACACAGAATTGGAAAAGAGAATTTATAGCAATGCACACCTGCGAATCTAATGGATTTGCTTCACGAGACACAATGCTCTGCAAGCTAATCACAGCAGCAGAGGCTGCTAAAATGGGGTCAACAGAGTGGTGTGGGTTACCAGCACCACCCTTTTTACCACTAATTACTGCTCTGAAGAAGCCGCAGCCGGCTAGCAAAGGACCAGTCCTTGAACCAATGATGCCTGTAGGATGTTCATGGGATACATGAACTGCAAATATAGCTTCTACATCCTCTAGAGCGCCATCTCCTATCATCCTTTTTGCTCCATTCCCAGCTTCCTCTGCTGGCTGAAACAGCAGTATTACAGTTCCCTGATGTAGCACAAGTAACAAATGAGATCAGCTAGAAAGTTTATTCTTTTGCTTTCAATATTGCAAAATTTTGATCTTCTGCTATGTTGCACCATCAGTTTTGGGTGTATATCCATATCGGACATGACACGTGTCATATACTATTTCTCTTTTTCATTAAATAGCAATATTGACATGTTTGTATCATAACAGAGTTCTATCTATGTCCTACAGCTACACTACTCGATAGGAATTCTAGACTTCCTGCTTTCAGAAAGAGTTGGGAACTGAAATATTATTAATATTATTAGCCGTCTGATGAAGCTGCATATGTAAAAATCTGAACTCAATTTTTGACCTTTTATCTAAAAAACACTCTACTGAAGTCCAGAAAATGGACATTTAAAAATATAATAATTTTTTATTATAAAAAACACTTTTTCCATAATCACAGCATAATACTCCCATATTTTATCCACATGTTCTATTTAAAGCTTTACTTTATTATGTACAGATCTAAAAACAGTTTCTGCATTTAAAATAGTCACAGCATTTAAAGCTACATACCTTCTTTTTAATCTTTTACTACTAAAAAGCTAAATGTTACTCTACTGACTTAATATTAATAGTTGTACTTAGGACTTAATCATAATTACTTTGTTTTAATTTGTTTTGTCATTACATAATAAGGTATCTTTAACTAAACTTGATTCACAGCCAACCCATTTTCTTGAAGACAGATTTTTTTTTTTTTTTTTTTAATTCTCATATTAGTTTTTTTTCATACAAATTACAGAGGCTTAACCCCGAAGACATCCATGAACAAACACGAAATCAGTAAATTAATTTTAAATAAATGAAAAAAAAAATTCAGGTAAAACATTATATTTAAGTGAATTAGGAAAAATTAAATAACAACAATTCCAGTTGGTGGCCAACTACTAATAAAAGAAAACAATTTAAAATGTAGATTATATATCTGCCATAACAGGTAATTATAGAAGTAATTAATTTTTTTCTCTATTTCCTTACTTTCCCTTCTGCAGAGACGTGTGTGGTTGTCTATTAGAAACAGAGCATGTGAAAGTGTCTTTTTCTCTTCCTAAAGTGTGTGTGGATGTGATAATTTCATGGTGATGATAGAAAAAAAAAAAAAAAATTTTTGCAAAGATTCTAATTTCCCTTTTAATTGGGGGAGAAAGGAAAATAGAAGAAAATTGGGACAAGCAAATGTACCCTTATAGTAAAAGTATGTTAAAATTACCAATATACCCTTATAGCTAACAACATATTTAACCATAACATAAAGGGTGAAATATTAAGTTTATCTTTGTTTTCCTTTCTCTTAATTATTTCTTCATTAAAATCTAAATAAAGAGGAAGAAAATAATTTTTACCTCTTTAATTTTCATTCTTCTCAATCTTTTATCCCATATTCCTTTTTTTTTTTTTGTAATTAATTTGTTTTGAGGATACTGAATGCAAATATGATTTTTGAATGATTTATTTACAAGAATTAGAGGGGAAAAATAGAAACCTTCAAAAGATGTTCACGAGTCTTCAAAATCTTAGCAGCTCCAATTAGCATTGCAACATGTGCATCATGCCCACAAGCATGCATCTTGCCGGCAACTTTGCTTTTATGCTCCCATTCTACAGCTTCCTGAAATAATAATTTAACCACAAGATGATATTTGGCTTTGTTGTTCGTCATTCTTAACCAATTTATTTCACAATGTTACCAAGAAAGAGTAAAGAAACTCTCAAATCCAATAAATAAATTAAAAAGGGACCTAATGTCAGAGAATCTAAGTGGATACTTCTTCAATATCTTGATTATATTCGTACAATCTTAAATCTTAATATCTGAATATTCTTTTAATTTTTCACGTATCATATTATATATTAAATCTGAATCATTTTAATAAATTTAAATATAATATGAAAAAATATTAAATATATCTCTTATTTTATTTATTACCGTACTAATATTAAAAAAATTATTATTAAATTAAAAAAAAAATAACTAATATCAAACTATCCAAGCTATATATTTCTTTTCTTTTTTTCTTAATTCATAATTCCTAGTAAGTATTTAAGTAATGACTTAACAAGAAACAAGAGACGAAAACATTTCACCTGCAAATAAAATAAAATATGATTCTTTAATTTTTTTTTCTTCAATTTTCCAAATATTTTAAGAAAAAAAATTTGAAGAAAAATAAACCCAAAAAGGAAAAATATCATTTTTCAAGTTTCAAAAAATACATGCATGTGCGTGCTTATGTAGACATATAAACACAAACACATACATGTATACATTATATATATATATAAAAGAATAAGATTCTTTAATTTTTTTTCTTCAATTTTCCAATAAACCCCAGAAAAGGGGAAAAACCCTTTTTCAAGTTTCCAAAAATACATGCATGTGCATGCTTAAATACCCATAAACACAAGCATATACATGCATGCATTAATACAAACATAAAAACTAGAACAAATTAAAATTAAACCTGAATAGGAAGAGCATCCATATCAGCTCTAATAGCGACAAACGGAGACCCACCGGTACCGATCCAAGCCCGAATACCCGTTTTAGCCAAAGGATATTTATATTCAATTTCCATCTTATCCAACTCATTTCTTATCAACTCACTGGTTTTAACTTCTTCAAAAGCGAGTTCAGGATTCTCGTGAATCTTCCTTCTTACGCTCTTTAACCAACTCACTGTCTCCGGCCTCCTGGCTAAGCCCAGCACCGCCTCTGAGCAGGCCTTAGTCCAGAGTTCACAGCCCTTAAAAGGCTTTCGCGGCCCGGATGATGATTGGTTATTCTGTATATTTAAAGACGTGGGATTCAAGGAAGTTACGGAATCGAAAAACGGAGAACAATAGTCATTATTATCATTGATGGAAGAAGAAGAAGAAGAAGAAATTAACAAAATTAAATAATTAGAAATAGTAAGTAGTGAGATTAATAAGAGTAATGATAGATTTGTATGAGAATTCATGTTTGAGTGTGAGAGAGAGAGAGCGAGTCAGAGGAATTGCAGAGAGTGAGACAGAGAAATAAAATAAAGGAAACTAAGACAAAAAGGATAAGAGAGAGGAATTAGAGCACGTGGAGAAATATGGACGCGAAATGCAAATTATAGAGAATAGAATAGTCGTTGATTAAGGGATTTAATTAGGCGTCGAATCACAACAAATGGGGTCCACTTCTTTCAGGAGCCGTTTTGAATGGGACAGCTTCTCTCTCTTCCATTCTCGATATCACTTGATTTGCCAAGTAAAAGTATAAACTAATTAATAACAATATACACATCACCGTATTAATACATAATTATAATTATACTTTTTTTAAAAAAGTTATAATTTAAATATTTAATTAATATATTAATTTTTATAAATAATATTTAATCTCTATTAATAAAAATATAATCTTAAATACATATTAAATGGGAAATCTTGCATTCTATTCTTTCATATTATTTTTTATTAGTAATTTATAATGAAAATTAATTTTAATTTTTTAAATTAATATATATATATATGTATATATATAAATTATTGATATATAATTATTTTTTATTTATAATTATTTATAATTTCTAAATATTAATTCTAAAAATATTTTATATTTTCTTTTGATACATTAATCAAACGATAATATCTTAATATATAAAATTTTAATTTATTTAATTTTATTTCTTATTTTATAAAACTAATATCATAGATTAATTTATATACGAATCTTTATAAATTTATTTAAGTTAATTTTTATAAATTTTTTCATTAAATTAAAGGTAATTAATTTTTCTAATGAATATTGTCAAAGTATTAATGAATAAAAAGGAATGACAGATTTATAAATTTTTTAAATTTATTATTAGTGAGTTTAAAAATTTCACAATAAATAATTATATAATTAGGTTCGTACAAATTAAAATATAGTGTTTAATAGTCATATATACTAATTAAAAATTAACCCTTGAATGCGGGGCCTATGCTTTTCTCTAGGTTTAGATTTAGCCAGACTCTAACAAAAACCTATATTAATTTCGTTTTAAAATAAGTAACCAATAACCATCATGCATCGAGTCAAACCCAAACGATACCACTAATTAAAAATATAGAAAGGTTTTCAGAATTTTACACAATAAAATATAATTTAATAATAAATATATATATTTATTTTAAAAAATAAATTCTGAAAGAAATATCTCTTTAAAAATTATATCAATTTAAATTTAAATTTAAATTAATCGGAGTAAGTAATTACTAAATAATGTACCTTAAATGTATATATATTTAAATAAATTTAATTTTTTATTTTTTTCAAATTTTTTTAAGTATTCCATGAAAAAACTTTATAATTCCTTTTAATTCAATCACTGATTTAATTGCTTACGAAATTTGGTTTTTAAATTGTTAATAGCACTGCCAAGCATAATTAAAAACAATAAATTTATTTCATTAATAGCAAAATTAATTGTTATAGTAAAATAAGTTTTCATGTTATTGTTTAATATTTAAATAATTTTTTTAATGAGTGTTCTAATGACACGAATTAATAATTAAAAATTTAAATAATAAATTTAAATATCAAATATCAAATCATTTATAATTTTTAACATATAAATATTCTTTATAGAAATATGTAATTTTTCAAAAGGTTTCAATTTTCAAAAGGTGGTCCAAAAATTATCAAGTCGAAGTGGCGGTCTACTTGATTCGAGTTGAGAAGACTCTTAGCACTTCAGTTTGTCTTTACATGTGCTAAATTTCTCCTTCAATTTTCTCGCTTATCATTTGGGTTTTTGTCTTATTTATCTGCAAAAAATTATATTAATTAAAATATTTTATAAAATTAATACATAATATAAATCTATATAATCAGTTTAGGAAGAATTTTTCTATATATATATATCAACAAATTTCTTGAAATTATACTCAAAATCATCATATTACCTATTTTTTTTTTTTTCATTTGAATTTAATTTTTTACTTATAATATTTATCAGTTATATAGATGACTTTTATAATGATATATACATTATATTATATAATATCTCTTATATATAAGGTTTGTCATTCAATTAAAAACAAAAAGTTGCCTCACAATATTAAAACTTCTTTTTTATGAAAATATGTTTTTTTACAATAACATATTTCTCTCATGTTTATAAAAGAAGGAGAATTCAATAACAATTTCTTTTCCTTTTTATTTGTCTTGCTCTATAGGACACTGATATTTTAAAAAACCTTTCATTTTTTTTATTATAATTATTTTTTTAAATTAAAAATCTCCCTTTTCTCTTTGGGGGCAAAGCACAAAATCCATACTGAGTCAAAAGATTAAGATTTATCGGTCCATTTCACATACGCAATATAATTATAGGATTAGTGTGTAGGTTGTAGTTTTGCATTTGCGGCGCCTTAAAATGTCGGTTTGTGTAACCCTAATGCTAATTCAAACCAGAAATGGAATATTATTAATTAATTTCACATGGATATTACTTGTACTCATGGTGAGTTAACATGGCATGAGGGTTTCAAATTCAGTATTATTATAATGTTTATCGGTTGTATTTGATATTTAATATTGTGATATAATATCTCCTAAAAAATTTATCATCTATTAATATAATTTTTGAATTAAAGAAATATTTGTTATGTTTTTTTTTTTTCATGAGTAATTAAAAATATTTTAGTCGAAATAAAAAAAAAAAACTTATTTTGATATTAATAATATCCGTAATGATAATACATATTAGTTAATAAATAAAAATAATCGCATATATAAAAATATAAAAATGAGAGATGCGTAAAGAATATAAATTTAGCATAATAAGAAGAGCAACAATCAACTTCAAAACGTGACTGTTTATGTCAAGTTTTTCTTCTTCTAATTCCGTAAATAATGATCAAGTTAAACACAAATTCTTCGGTTCAAATTTGGCCGATTAAATATGAACCGGAGACTAAATCTTGATATACCTCATAACATAAGATCATTTATTTACAACGGAATGGTATACAAAGTCAACATATCTCAATTAATACAAATAGGATTTATTTATTTACATCAAGTCGTGTGTACACATATGACTATATAAAGAACAAGTAAATAAAATTAATTGCAGCTATATATATGTACTGATTTTTTTCAATTTAATTAATTTGATCTCGATCAAATGATCCTTTGGTTCTTTACTTTTTATCGATTTTTTAATTAGTTTGATTATGAAAATATTGAAAAAAAGAAAAAAAAGGCTACCCTGAATCAAAGAAAAACCAACGGCAGCCCCAAAAAAACCAGATCTGCAAGTTTATGAGTTAAATCATAACAACCATGTCTCCAATAAAGGACACCAAGCATCACTTAATCCTGTCTATTACACTATTTTAATACTCAAAATAATTATATATTATTATATTACTTCTATTTTTATTTTTATTATATGGTTGCAAAGGCTATATATATATATATATATATATATATATAGCCTTTGCAACCATATTTTTATTATATGGTTGCAAAGGCTATATATATATATATATATATATATAGGTTGCAAAGGCTATATATATATCTATATATATATATATATATATATATAGGTTGCAAAGGCTATATATATATATATATATA
>CANXYC011014426.1:0-10910 GCA_948193065.1 Aleurites moluccanus | reverse complement strand
CTAATTCAACATAAATTAATTAATAATAATATAACACATTAACATATTAATTATAATATATACAATAATATCTAATCATGATTTAATATACTAGTTTCACAAAACAACAAGGAGAAAATAAGAAAACAAAGATAACCCAATGAGCAGATTTATTAATTAAAAAAAAAAAAATAGATTGAGAACTTACGTTAACAAAACTAGGGTAGAATATAACTTCAGTTCTATTAATCAAGAAATCGACGGCGGCCTCGCGAATTCCAGGAAGCCGTTTGACAGCTTTCTCAACGGATCCAGCACAAGCAGCGCATGTCATTCCGATGACGGAGAACACCGCCTTAGCCTCGGAGCCTTCGACGTTAGTTTCTTGACCAGAAACGCCTTTCGGGTAGTTTGGCATAGACGGGTAGCGTGGTCTGGGAGACAAATCTCCATAGCTCTCATTCCGTATGCAAGCTAAAGCTAGCAACTTGTTGGCCATCAAAGTGTTTAGGTTTGGCTTCAGAGAGCTTATGACTCTGCAAAATTAACCAAAATCATATGCTTACCTTTTCAAATTTATAGGCATAAAAAGTTATGATACCGCAAATCACGAGTTATAATTACCTTATAAATCAAATTTTATTAATCACGAGTTATAATTACCTTATAAAACAAATTTTATATATATATATATATATATATATATAATTAAGTTTAATTATAAGCAAATTAAAAGTTTATTTTGGTATTATTATTATTATTTTATAATCTGCAGTATGATGTCTGGGGTGACGATGGCATTACCATGGCATCTATTAACAACTTCTTTAAGATTTTAATATAAGTTAATGAATATAATTAAAAGGATTTAAAAAGAATATGGGGGAGTTACTTATCTGTTATGTTATTAACCCTATTTATTATTTAATGAGATTTTTAATCCTAAAAAACCTTTAACGGTTGGTTTGCCTTTAATAATAAAAAAAATATACGTACCACTAAAAGATAATAACTTGTTTGTTGTATTGAGAATAAAAATATTATAAATCAAAGTCAAAAAATATAAAAATATATTTTCAAAGTTATTATAAAAATATATTTTTAATCCTAAAAAAAATTTAAAATAAAAATTAAGATGTAATTAATTAAAAATAAAAGATAATGATATTTTTATATTTTACTATGTTTATTAATCATTTTAAGATTGACTAATAGCAAAAATATATGGAATGGTCAAATAATATATTGTAACATTTATCGAAAAGTAGTTAGTATATTTTTAAAAAGTTAGAAAGAAGTTAGTATATTTGGTCATTTTGTAAGGAAAAATCGTAATTAATCTAAAATTAAACTAAAAAATTAAATCGAAATCATAAATGTGAATAATCGTTTGGGAAAGTTAAAAAATTATTTTTATATAGTTTCTTTAATTTCTCAAAAAATTAGAATATAATTTAAATGATGTGTGATATCTCATAAATTGATGTAATTTAACTTATATGTTAATGAAAATAATGTTGTTCTTTTTAGTGTAAAATAATTAATCAAAACTAAACCTTGATTAAAATGTAGATTTCTAAACATATTGGAAGTCATAATTCATAAATTCCCTATCTAAAAAAAAAAGTCCTAATTCGTAACTAAAGGCTATATTTTTCAGAATGAGAATAAGGTTTCTTTATTCATATATTAAACAGATACAATTACACAGATTATAAAGAGGAGGATTTCCTCTTCTTATGGTAAATATAAAAATAAGGAAACAATCATAATTATAGCCACAATATCAATTCCAATTACTTCACATATACAACTAAGGAAACAAGATAAAAAAAAAAAAAAGAACCATTAATTACAATATTAAGAATCTCAACGCTCCCCCTCAAGTTGGTGTATATATGTCACACATGCCCAACTTGCCTAAGACTGATGAAAACACTCGATAAGAGACAGCTTTTGTGAGGATGTCTGCCAATTGATCTTCTGATTTTATTCTAGGCAATTTAAGTATCATTTTATCCAAATTTTCCTTAATAAAGAATCTATCGACTTCAACATGCTTTGTACGATCATGTTGTATAGAATTATGAGCAATGTCACAAGCAACTTTATTATCGCAGTATAGTTGAATTGGTTGTCTGGATGAGTAGCCCAAATCCTGTAGGAGAAGTCTTAGCCATAAAGCTTCACATAGACCTAGTGCCATACCTCTGAATTCGGCTTTTGTACTTGAGCGAGCAACAACATTTTGTTTCTCACTCCTCCATGTCACAAGATTACCACCTACAAAGGTGAAGTAACCAGAGGTAGATCTTCTATCATCTATAGCACCTGCCCAATCGACATCAGTTTAAACTTCTATGCTTTGGTAATCATCATTCTTTTTGAACAAAATTCCCTTGCCAGGCGTGCCCTTTAAGTACCTCAAGATGTGCATGACTACATTCAAATGATGTTGTCCAGGATTATGCATGTATTGACTCACCATACTTAATGCATAAGCTAAATCAGGTCTTGTATAAGCCAAGTACATCAATCTCTCCACAAGCCTTTGATATCTTCCTTTATCAACAGGAACTTGACTGGATTCACAGCACAATTTTAGACCTTCTTCGATTGGAGTATCAATAGGTTGACAACCTGACATCCCAATTTCTTTTAAAAGATCTAAAGCATACTTCCTTTGAGATAGAAAAATTCCCAATTTGGATCGAGAGACTTCAATCCCAAGAAAGTATTTGAGGGCACCTAAGTCTTTTATCTCGAATTCTGTAGACAAATAATTTTGCAAAGCTCTTCTTTCTTCAGGATCATTTCCTGTCACCACCATATCATCAACATATACAATGAGAGCTGTAATCTTACCATGTTGCTTCTTCAAGAACAACGTGTAATCCAAATTATTTTAATGATAACCAAAATCTTTCATTGACTTTGTGAATCTTCCAAACCATGCTCGGGGGGGTTATTTTAATCCATACAATGCCTTCTTTAATTTGCACACCTTAGACTTATTCTTTTCTGACATTATGTACCTTGGAGGAAGTTCCATATACACCTCTTCTGACAATTATCCAAGTAGAAAGGCATTGTTTACATCAAGTTATTGTAGAGGCCAATCTAAATTTGTTGCTAATGATAATAAAACTCGAACAGTATTGATTTGGGCTACCGGAGGAAATGTCTCTTTGTAGTCAATGCCATAAGTTTGAGTATATCCTTTTGCTACTAGCCTCGCTTTAAAGCATTCAATGCTCCCATTCGCTTTATATTTTATTGTGTAAATCCATCTACATCCAATTGGTTTCTTCCCTGGAGGACATTCCACAAGTTCCCATGTGTCATTCTTCTGTAATGCTCTCATTTCATCGTTCATGGCTTCCTTCCATCTTGGACCAGTTATAGCTTCCTGCAAACTGTTAGGAATAGCTACAGTAGATAATTGATTAACAAATGACTTATTTGATTCAGACAAGCAATGATTTGACATGTAATTACTCATGGGGTATTTTACTTTACTTGAAAGTTCAGGTTCATAAGTGGGTCGAGAAATACCTCTATTCAGGCGATGTGGGAGTTGTCTTTTGGTAGATTCAAGTGTTGGATTAAGAGTATCCTCACTAGACGGTGATTGATGTGGTATATCAGCAAAATTACATTCTGTTTCAGAGTATTCAAATGGTGATACATTGCATCTTTCTTCTGAATCTTCATAAGAGAAATTTCTTCGCTCTGCATTCTCTGATGAGGATATATTGTATATATCTTTTTCGATTCTCTCACCCGCATCCAATTCACTTGAATTCTCTGATTTATTATTATCTTCACTTGTCTCCCTCATGTTGGGTTCAGAAATTTCCCCACTCCTCACATTGATTTCTCCTTCTTCAATGATGTTGAGAGTCTGAATTTCTGCTTGAAATTTCTCCCCTTTAAGTTCAGACTCATGGGAAAAATACATGGTGTCTTCATGAAATGCCACATCCATTGTAGCATACATGTGTCGAGTTGGAGGATGATAACATCGATATCCTTTTTGGTGTAAAGCATATCCAACAAAGACACATCGCAAAGCATAAGGAGTCAGTTTGTTGCATTGGTGTTTGTAGAGGTGAACAAATGTCACACAGCCAAAAGCACGAGGAGGAAGATTAGGAACAGTAGGTGCAAGAATTGCATCAGAAAGAGCTTGAAACGGAGTTTGAAAGTTAAAAGAGCTGGAAGGGAGTCGGTTGATAAGATATGCAGCAGAGGTAACAGCTTCTCCCCAATATGAGATCGGCATGTGAGTTGATATTAAGGAAGCTCTAATAATCTCCAACAGGTGTCGATTTTTTCTCTCTGCAACTCCATTTTGTTAGGGTGTATTGGGACAAGTTGTTTGATGAACAATCCCGTGTGTTTGCAAATATGTTTGAAGTTCCAAGCTTTGATACTCTCCACCATTGTCACTATGCAATACTTGAATAGTTGTATTATATTGATTTTCAATCATCTTATGAAATTTTTGGAATAACAAGTTTACTTCTTCTTTAGATTTCATTAAGCATAATTAAGTCATTCTAGTGCAATCATCAATAAAAGTAATAAACCACCTTGATATACCAATAGTTTGGATCTTAGATGGATCCCAAATATTAGAATGTATTACCATAAAAGGATGTGGACTTTTATTTAAACTCAGAGGAAATGAAGCACGATGACTTTTTGCAAGTGCACAAATGTCACAACTATACTTAGAAGTATCACATTTAGCAAACAAATCAGGAAATAATTTTTTTAAATACCCAAAGGAGGCATGTCCCATACGTTGATGCAATATCCATATTTCATTATTCTTCTTTACTCCTCCTAATCTTCCTACTATTAAGGTTTTTCTGATTTTATTGGAGTCTTGAGCCTTTAGATCCAAGTAGTACAGCTTAACACACTTAATACCACAACCAATCGTTCGTCTTGTTCGAATATCCTTAAACACACAAAAATCATGCCAAAAAATAACAACACAAGATAAGGCTTTAGTAATTTGAGAAACAGATAAGAGATTATAATCCAAGCATGGAACAATTAACACAGAATCCAAATGTAAAGTGTTAGAGAAAGTTAACGATCCTTTTCCAATAACAAGGGTTGTGTTGCCATTTGCTGTGGAAACAATGGTTTGTGAGGATTGTCTAAGAGTTGTTAACTGCCTGGAATCGAAAGTCATATGATCTGTAGCACCACTATCAATTATCCACTCACTATTAATAACAATTGTAGAAGTTTTTAAAAACTTACCATCATCATCTGTTGTAGTTATCAATGTAGAAGCTTCCACATCATCATCCATTGTTTTTACTTCAAAAACAGCTGCAGTTGCGGTTCTCTTTGTGTCTTTCTTCCGTTTGTCACGGTTATGATCCCGCCATTCTGGATATCCCATGATTTCAAAGCAGTAATCCTTGGTGTGTCCAATATTGTTGCAATGAGTACATTTGAGATTAGATTTATCAGCTTTATTAATTGCTTTAGGATGATTGTTTTTGGATTTGTCCTACCAATTTGATCTTTAGCGAGCTATCATGGTTGTTGTGTCACCAGCATTAGCTTCTCCTTTCAAAGTTGTTTGTCAAACCACCTCTCTTTTCACCAATGTGTAGCACTCTTCTAAATCTGGAACTGGATCTTTGCGCAGGATTTCTGATGCAGGGCAGCAGATAGAGGAGCGGGCTTTACAGTTTTTGGAGAAGTAAGATAGGGCCTTTCGCAGGTCGCCTTTAAAAGGCCATAACTTTCAGCACAGGATGAGCCACGAGGCCCATGAGTACTCATTTCGAAACTCATTCAGAGATCTAGAACAATGCTAGAAGACCTAGCATGACCCAGTTTTGACCCCAAAATCATCCGTTTAAAGCCCGAACGGAACCCCTGAAGTTTTATGCACAGTCGTTTCCTTTTTTTTTTTGTAAACTGTTTTATTTTATTATTTTGGGCCAAAGCCCGTTAAGATCATTAGGGTTTTATTCTTCCTTTAGCCTATAAATAGGCGTGTTTTGTTTTGTAAGAGACAGTTTTGCTGAATAATAAAAACCCTACTCTCTTCCAGTTTCGGTTTTCCCTAGAAAACACGAAGTTGATGCCTATTTCCTGGTATTTCTAAAATCAACAGGTTATAGAAGATTTTTCGGTATTCGTGCGCGAATCAATGAATTATAATATTATTTCATTTTTCCATTGATATTTCGCTGCGTCAGTTGGTATCAGAGCTTACGCTCGTTCTTTGAAAAGCCATGCCATCAAGGAGATGCTGTCAGACTGCACCTATAGAGGAGGTTTATAATCATGACACAACAACTCAGATGGAGCAACGTATCATGAACCATATGGAGGAACGTATAATACAAGTGATGGATCAGTTAACTCAATGGGTAAATGAGCTTTTAAGAGATCAAATATTTAATTTTCATGCCTCAAAAATAATATCGAATGTAAATTGGGATTTACCTCCAGTATTTGATGATTATCCCGATGAAAAAATATTATTATTTACAACGATAGTTTCATCATCTATTGAGAATCATAATAATATCGGGGAATCGCAACAGATCACAACACAGTTTCACAAGAAAGAAAAATATTATTATGAAGATTCATTTTTCATTAATATTTCTACTGCATTTGATTCTCAATTTATCAAAAAAAATTTAATTAAAACTTATATCCAAAGTTATTGGACAGATTAGATGGGAATTATAAGGAAATTGGAAAGTTTCATATTCTTTATGAGTATTTTACGATCATGTGTTTTCAATATAAAATTCTTTTACCTAAAGATTCTTTTGAAAATAATGTTGCTGCAAATTCGAGGACGAACTTTCTCTACCCAAGAGAGAATGATGGAGATCAATAAAATTTGGTGTTTTACATATTTATTTGTATATTTTTTGTATTTTTATTTTTCTTAATTATTTTTAATAGGAAACTTAGTTTTAGGCGTTATTTAAGGTATTATATTAATTTTGATTTATTTTTCTATTTAATTTAGTTTTAATTTATTTCCTTATTTATGTAAATCTGGTGATTTGTTTCTTTTTAGAAATAAATTACCATATCATATTTTAGAATTTTCTAAAAGTTATTTCCTATATATAGTTATGTAAACCTTAGGATTGGAAGAGTTTTGATTTGAATTAAAAATAATCTTTCTGTTTGAAAGTTGTTTCTTCTAATTTTCGGTATTTTTTTGAATCAACAAATTTTGATACCTATTTCCTGGTATTTCTAAAATCAATAGGTTATAAAAGATTATTTTTCGGTATTCGTGCGTGAATCAACGGATTATAATAGAATTTCTGTTTTACCATTGTTATTCCGCTGCGTCAATTTCTCTTTGAATTTGTTCGAAATCTCCATCCAATCCAGCAAGAAAAATATGTACTCTCAATCGTTCAATAGATGCTTGATGTGCTGCAATATCATCCGGATCTTTCATGACAATTCTATCTCTATGATCCAATTCACGAAAAATTTTAGTCAACTCTCCATAATATTCAGAGATAGATTTGCCATTCTGTTTTGCTATGAAGGCCCCTTTGTTCAAAGTAAAAACTTGTAATTCATTACTTCCATCATAGAATGCTTTGGCTAAAGCACTCCAAATTTCACTTGCAGTAGGAACCCGCAAGTATCGCTTCATGATTTATGGAGTCATCGACATCAGCAACCATCTCTTCACCTTTTGATTTTTTGCATACCATAAACCAGCTTCTGTTTCCATGGGTGGTTTTGATTTCCCAAGGATGTAAAGGAGTTTTTCATGTTCAACAATGTGCATTTCCATTAACTGTGACTAGACATCATAGTTGGATTCATTGAGAATGATTCCAGCATTGAAAACATTCTCAGATTGAACAATAACTGTAACATATTGTGTTCCAGAGAACTTGAATTTCTCAGGCTCTGATACCATCTTCAAAATGAGAATATGGTTTCTTTATTCATATATTAAACAAATACAATTACACAGGTTATGAAGAGGTGGATTTCCTCTTCTTATGGTTAATATAAAAATAAGGAAACAACCATAATTATAGCCACAATATCAATCCCAATTACTCCACATATACAACTAAGGAAACAAGATAAAAAAAGAAAGAACCACTAATTACAATACTAAGAATTTCAACATATATAGCTTGTTAAATTACGCAAGGCAATGTCATTGACTTTTAAGCAATTTCTGAAGAAAAAAAAACTCATTTAATTGTGTTTTTTAGTCCTAATATATATATCTTAGGGAGAACTAATCATATATAAGAGAGAGTTTCACATAGAAAATCTTATTAAATTTTATTATGACCATTTAATTTTAAAACTTATAGCATAAAAGTTGAATTTTCTTAAAGATTTATAGAAAAATAAAAATAATAGTTAAGTTCCTTTCTATAATAGGTCTCTATAAGGGTGTAAATATCAATATGCTTGAAAGCTCCTCAAATTTGGATTCAAAAAATATTTTAAAATAATTCAAGTTTAATCGAATTGAATTTTAGCTCAAATAATTTATCGAATCAAGTTAAATTAATAAATTATCTGACTTGTACGACTTATAAATCATAATTAAATTTATCCATTATAATTTTAATATGTATTATTTAATATACAAATCAAGCTCGATCAAATTTAATCGAATATATTTAAATTGTTTAAAATTTATAATACTATCGATGGTGTCAAATTTAAATATTTTGAGTAGTCTATTAAATAAAACTCTTAACTCTAGTAAATAAAACTCGATTGCTTTCAAATCAAGTTTTGAGTTTCGAAATTTAAAGTCGAGTTGACTGTATTTGACTTAACTCCACTCAATTATACCCCAAAATCTCTCGTTAATAATAGTCATTGACTTTGAAAGAAGTGCAAGGCATTTTCCGAGGCTCATAATTATGGTGGTTGTGTTGGTCTATACTATGAAAGATTCTTATGGTACTATTTGCACTTATAGTGCGGAGAAAATTACATTCTAACCCATTCACAAGTGGCCAACTTGAATCCCTTGAGCTTGGCGGTGTATAATAATAGCCAACCTTTGTAGATTATGACATAAGCGCATATTTTGTTTTGCGGCCCGTTTGACCTAGTGGCTAGAGCTATTTTGTTTTACAGCATATTTGGACGAGTGATTGGAGCTAACGTTAGTGTTTGGAATTTTTCACTACTAATGATATATATAAGATGTTTCTCGCTTAAGATATGTCGTCGAAGTTATCATACTCATATTTAGTGTTTGGAAAATTATTTCAGAATGTGTAGTAATCAATTATTTTAAATAATAATTACAAATAAATAAATTCTCATTAATACTAAAGTCGGCTCTACTAAGAAATCGTAATGGTGATTAGATAACTGGGTCTGTGCATTTGCTGGATTCTTGTTTATTTTAGCTAAGCTTTGGGCAATGATATATATATATATAATGCAACTGAAATTTGAACTCAGATATGGTGAAAAGAATGTTAAGTTTTTAATAAATTTCTGACCTGATGGTTAAAAAACTTAACCTTTCTTTCACCAGACCTGAATTCGAATTTCAGTTGCATTATATATATATATCACTTTTTTTTAATAAAAAAGAAAGAAAACAGGGATATGATTGATTTAAATTAATCAATCAGACCCAAATGGCTCGAGAGAAAACAAAATTTACAGAAGAGAGAGAGAAAAGGGAGTTTGGCTAAATCTACTCTGATCCGGCCGCTACCAATCGACACAGCCTCTATCTGGAAGAAGCTCAGCCTCCAATGATGCCATAGGTGAAGATTCGGCCACGATTGGCTGCCGAAGCCGACCACATATGCCATAAAAGTTTTATGGCCGACCACCACCTTCCAAGGCCATTTTCAACCGATTCCAACCTCCGTTTTTGGCGATTTCACAGCTATTGCACTCGTCTCAGTTCAATCTTTCTTTTGACACCCATTTTTCCTTGATCAAAAAACGGAGCTTGGGACCGAAAAAATATCAGTCCGGGTCTTTTTCTGATTTTTAGGCAAAGTGAGTTTTTATCAACTCTAAAAATTATGTTTAATATTATGAAAATTTTTAGAAATCAGTTTGTAAGTTAAATATGGAGTTTGATTGCCGATTTAATAATTACGGCAGAAGAAATAATTTTGGACTATCTATAAATTAAGTAAATAATTAAGGTTATTTATGAGATAATTATTTTTAGATTTTATGGGTAATATAAAATATAGATTTATGTCTTTATTGTGGAAAAATAAATTATTTAGATGCTAATTTAAATTGTTGAATGAGAATTAAAGACATAATTATTTTATCAATACGAATAATTATTTTGTTGATGTATTATTATGAGCTTTGGTTTTGAGAATTGTTGAGGAGGATGTGATGATAAATTTTTATAGGCTTCGAATGGGCAATGATTTACTTGAGTTGGAGTATTGATGGGATGATATAAATTTATTTGTTTTCATATGGCTACGTCCTATTATAGAGAAAATTCTGTCGAATTTTAGGCATAATATTAAATTATAATATAATCAACTTAGGAAATCCATTAGTTGGCAATTAATTTATTCTTGTTAATGATTTTGTTAGATACTCTGAGTGCTTTCGCAGCGATTTCTAGTGGAGTGTCACGACTTATCTCGGAAGTCGTGACGATCCTAGGATACGGGTGATGCATAGGCGACCAGTACCACGTAGAACTCAATAGACTAACTATATGGTATGCATCAAACAAATATCATTCAAAATAAACATAAAATGCTGAAGAAAATTTGACAGCACCTCCTCTAAAATTTGGACTATGCCTAAGAAAACAAAACACATAAATAACACTTCTATAATATTCCATCTCATCTCAAACACCAGGATCCCTCTAGATCTCCAAACAATCTCAATATTACCATCACAATATATATATA
>CANXYC011014288.1:0-25065 GCA_948193065.1 Aleurites moluccanus | reverse complement strand
TAATTTCATTAGATTTTCTACTGCTAAATCTGTTTAGGATACAGTTGCTACTACTTTTTTGATGGATCAGACACCTCTCAGGTTTATGCATTAAAACGCTAAGTTTTTCGTCTTAAACAATTTGGCGTTCCCTTTGAGAAGTACTATAGTGATCTCCAGGGACTTTGGTATGAAATTGATTTTAGATGCCCAAACCCAATGATGTGTCCTAACGATATCAGTCATTACAATAACGTGGTACAACAAGATCAAGTGTATACATTCTTAGACAGACTTGATGATCGTCTAAATAAAATTCGATCAAATGTGTTGCAGTTGCAGCAGTTTTCTACGGTTGAACAAACATATGCAAGGGTACGTCGGGAAGATATTAGACAATCAGTGATGCTTTCCTCTGATAATGATTTTCCCACAGGTGCGGCTATAGTTTCACGGGCTGGAAAAGCTATTGACTCTCTTAGATTGGCATAACCAGGCAAACATATGGAAAATAACACACCATCTAAATCAACTGGTTAGACTGGGTGCTCTCATTGTGGTGCTAAAAATTATGTAATTGAGACTTGTTTCAAGGTACATGGTTACCCTGATTGGTGGGATGAGTTTCAGGCTAAAAAGAAGAAATTTGGAGGCGGTACAAACAAGAGATCGGGTTAGGCTTCCATGGTGACTGGTGGTTCGACTCAAGCAGGTTCAACTAATGATTTGGTTCAATCTGAGTGTTCCAACAATTCTGATTTTTTTTTGGTTTCGCATGCCCACCCTCCAAGTACTTTTGCTTATGTTTTTTCTACAAGTAAAGGTCTAATAGATGAATGGATCATTAACTCAAGAGCTACTGATCATATGACACCTAATGAAAAGGACCTATTAAATCATGAATCGCCACGCAAGACCAGTGTCTACAATGCTAATGGAAATTGTCATCTAATAACTGGAGCTGGGAGCATAGCTTTCACACCATCTCTTTCATTATCTCATACTTTAGTTGTGCCATCTTTATCAAATCGATTGTTATCTGTTGGACAACTTACATAAGAGTTGAACTGCATTGTTCTTATATACCCTGATTTTTGCTTGTTTCAGGAAATTCTCACGAAAAAGATTATTGGTCGTGGTACTAAAAGGGATGGGCTGTATTTATTGATGATGTGAGTTATGGTCATGTTTGTCATGCATCTGGTCAGCTTTCTCTTAAGCAGAAGGATATTTGGTTGTGCCATTATTGTCTTAGACATCCCTCTTTTGGATATTTGAAATTTTTATTTCCTCAGTTATTTCATAGTTTATCTGATACTTTTTTTCAATGTGAGACTTGTATTATGGCGAAAAGCCATCAGGTTCCATTCTCATTGAGTTTTAATAAAAATTCTACTCATTTTGCATTAATTCACTCTGATGTCTAGAGTCCTTCCTTCAAATACAACAATGTCTAGCCAACATTGGTTTATTACTTTTGTTGATCATTGTACGCATATGACATAGTTATATATCATGAAACATAAGAATGAAGCCTTAGTGATATTTCAACAATTTCATATTATGATTACTACTCAATTTAATGCTCAGCTTCGTGTACTTCGTACAGACAATGGAGGTGAATATGTTAACATACACTTGGCTTCTTACTTCCAAAATCATGGAATTATTCATGAGACTTCTTGCTCACAAACTCCACAGCATAACGGGATTGCCAAACGGAAGAATCACCACATTCTTGAGACAGCACGTGCACTTTTGGGTAGCAATAGTGTTCCTAAACGGTTGTGGGATACAGTTATGGTTACCACTGTATATTTAATGAACTGTATGCCATCTCGGGTTCTTAAGTTTCAAACTCCTTTAAAGGTTCTCTCACAATTTATATATATTCCATCGGTGTTGATTTTACCTCCTAAGGTTTTTGAGTGTATTGCTTTTGCGCACATTCGCACAACACAAGGATCTAGTTTAGTCCGATGTGTCTTTCTTGGTTATGGGACTCACCATAAAGGCTATAGATGTTATGATCCAGCAATAAGGAAAACATATAATACCATGGATGTTACTTTTCTTGAATATGAGTATTTCTTTCAGAACCCTCAATCTTCCTTTCAGGGGGAGAAATGTGGTGAAATGGTAAATTGGTGGAATATTACTAAAAATGATGGTGTGAAAAGTGATAGTATGGTTCAGCCACCTCCTCAATTGTTTTCAGCACCTCAAATAATTCAGGAAGAGGAAATATCGAGTATTTCTAATTGTGAACACCATGGAGATACTGCAGAAGAACAATCCCTCTCTCCAACAAACATATTCTCTTCAGTACCCGACAATAATCCTGAGAATGATCTTGAGGTAAGCCCTAAAAGCTCTTTTTCTTCTAAGGTTTCTGATGATTCTATTGCAGCTGTTTGATATCAATTACCATATAGATATAACCGTGGCAAACCTCCAAGTCGTTACTCTCCAAAGGTGGAAGAGTGAAGGTCCAAGTACCCCATTACTGATTATATGTCTTCAAGGAGGTTATCATCTCCTTTGAAGGCATTTGTATAACAGGTTTCAACTATACCAATTCCCAAGAGTGTGGAAGATTTGTGAAAGATCCCAAGTGGGTGCAAGCTATGGAGGAGGAAATGGAGGCATTAAAAAAAAATGAGACTTGGAAACTTATAGA
Source organism: Aleurites moluccanus (assembly GCA_948193065.1). NCBI lineage: Eukaryota > Viridiplantae > Streptophyta > Magnoliopsida > Malpighiales > Euphorbiaceae > Aleurites > Aleurites moluccanus. The sequence continues at coordinate 22,406 of CANXYC011014288.1, read as the reverse complement.
AGCTCTAGAAAACAAGAACCATGTTGGTTGCAGATGGGTGTTCACCATAAAGCATAAGGCTGATGGTACCATTGAAAGATATAAGGTGAGATTGGTTGCAAAGGGATATACCTAGACGTATGGTGTGGACTATCAGGAGACTTTTTCTCCTGTTGCAAAATTGAACATTGTTCGAGTCTTATTATCACTTGCAGCAAATTTAGATTGGCTATTGTATCAGTTTGATGTGAAAAATATATTTCTACATTGGGACTTGGATGATGAGATTTATATGGAGATTCCTCCAGGCTACAGGTATAGGGAGAAATCAAATGTTGTGTGCAGACTGAAACGATCCCTTTATAGATTAAAACAATCTCCTAGAGCATGATTTGGTCGGTTCAGTTCAGCTATAAAGAGATATGGTTTCTCTCAGAGTAACTCTGATCACGCTTTATTTTTGAAGCAACAACAAGGTAAATTGACTGCTCTAATCATATATGTTGATGACATGATTATTACTAGAGATGATAAGTAGAAAATTTCAAGTCTTCAGAGAAAATTAACTGAAGAGTTTCAGATGAAAGACTTGGGAGACCTAAATATTTTTTAGGCATCGAAGTGGCCCAATCGAAAGAAGGTATCTTCTTATCACAACGAAAGTATGTGCTTGACCTACTAGCAGAGGTGGGAATGTTGGATTGCAGACCTGCGGATACGCCTATGGTGCAAAATCACAAGCTTGGGATATATCCTGATCATGTTTCTACTAACTGTAACACTTGAGATTTCTTTTGCTTGTATGTATTCTAAAATTATTGTAATGATGTATATAAAATTTGTTATGGAATATTTATTTTGGAAGTGAGATTTATTTTTTTTAATTTGAATTTCAGAGCTTGTGTTTGTACAGAATTTTGTGAATTTATGTTCAAGGCTTTAAAAAATAATTTGGGATATGTTGTAGCCTCATGTGTCTAGTTTAAGTAGAAGAAAGAATCGAGGCATTTAGACTTCTGTAGCTCAAGATAGAGTTGGTTTAGCATGTACTGCCAAAGTAAATTTTTCAACTTCTGTTGTAAACAGTAACTGTGAACAGTGCATGTAAACAGTAACTATGAACAGTAACTGTAAATAGTACACATAAACAGTGACTGTGAACAGTACATACGAATAGTAACCGTGAACAGTGCTCGTGAACAGTAGCGTGAACAATAGACTCGGATTTATCTTTCAGCAGTAGCTTTCTTCTTCTCTTTTCTTTCTTTCTTCTTCAATTCTTCTCCTATCTCTCTCCAATCTGTTCCATTTGTTTTCTAATGCATTAATACTCAGAATTAATACATTAAATTATTAAATTAATACATTCAAAGGCTTCAATCATTATTTTCAAGTCAAGATCCTTCAAGAAATTATTTTTGGGAAAATAAGGTGATTTTCTCCAAATTTCATTTTCTTTTTAGATTAAGATTTTTTGTAGTTAGAATAGTTATTTATGAATTATATAAAACCTATTATGAGCATTTAAGGTTATTAATTATAGTTAACATGGAAGATACAAGAATCTATAAATCTTGATGAATAGTGATGTGAACAGTAATTATGTTCTTAATTTTCAAATTTTCTTTAAGAAATGAATTAAATTGATATTAGGAAATGATAATAAAGACTCTAAGATGGTTAAAATTATAATGAATCATATTATGTATTATTAATTGAGAAAAACCCTAATTTATAGAATTTAGGGATTTTGATTAGGCTTAGACAATTCAAGGAATTGATGAGAATTTTCATTTAATCAAATGTTGAGTTTAATTGTGGAAAGTTTTGCTAAGGGGTAAGTTATAAATTACATAAATGTATATTTTCTCCTTATGAGATGAATTGTTAAATATTCATATACGTTCTTTATGATATGAAATTCTTATTTGATAACCTCCTTAATGTAATCACTTAATATATAAGAATGACTTGGTTATTTTTTTTGGACCAATATCATGAACGAGCCTTCAATATGAATATTAAATAGTCTCTTGACCAATATGAATTTTTTTAGAATACCTTATTATAATGATCCTTTGATATACATATGTATAAAACGCTTTTTTCAATGAGAGTAAATTTATTAGTCCATATGCACAATGGGAACCCAGCTGATAGGATTTTTATCAGTGTTCCACCTAGAGGGGGCCATGAGCTCTAGACATATGCTCGCGCAAGCATATGTGTTACGTTAAGGTAGCAAGGCTACTGATACGTTATGATATGATATTAGTTTTATCTTATATGTGATTTGATAATGCCATCTTTCGTAGGCCTTCTTATGTTCTAATTGAGAACCATGATTTAATTTATTATATGATTTGAAAGTGCTATTTGTTGTAAGCACTCGTATTCTTTTTCAAGTATAAGCTTAAGATTCTTTCATGCCCAAGTATATGTATATGTATATGTTCATGATTTGATACTCAAATTCTTGGTTAACCTAAAGCGTTAATATTGTTCATATCTTATTGAGTTGAAGGCTCAACCCTCTTTTGTAGTTTCAGGTGCTAGTATAGCTCGAGAGAGAGTTAATCCAGAGGATAAAGCTTTTTGACTTCTTCTTCACAAGAAAGCTTAGATTTTTTTTTTATTATTATGTATATATATAATCATGTCTATTGAAAAGTATTCTTTTAGAGCTCCATAAATAGATATGGAATGCTTTTGATTTTATTGCCATGGATGACATTTGTAGACTCTCATTTGTTCCATATTAATGTTAAAACTATCTTTTGATCGGTAGGGAATAAGTGGAGATGTCATGATATATAATGATGATTTATAAGATATGATATTTTGCATTGGATAAGTGTATGTTGTTATGTATGAGACAGGTTTAGTTAAGGGTTCTAAGAGTTTATGGTGGCCTTATGCCTACCTTTGCCCTAAGACTGTCGCACCAGTGATGTTGGGATGTGACACTAACAAAGAGAGATATCAAAGGTTAGTTGGAAGATTGACATATTTATCACACACACGCCCTGATATTGCTTATGCAATGAGTGTGATTAGTCAATTTATGCATGCTCCAAATGAGGATCATATGGATGTTGTTTATCAAATTTTAAGGTATTTAAACTCTGCTCCAAGAAAAGACCTGATGTTTGGAAAGAACGGTCATCTTAAAGTGGAGGGATACACAGATGCTAATTGGGGAGGTAGTCTATCTAACAGAAAGTCTACGTCAGGCTATAGGAGGCAACTTGGTTACTTGGAGAAGTAAAAAGCATAAGGTGATAGCTTTATCAAGTGCAGAAACTGAATTTAGAAGCGTGACAAAGGGGCTATGTGAACTGTTATGGTTAAAGAGGTTGATGACTGAGTCTGGATATGAACCACGAATGAGTATGAAATTATTTTGTGATAATAAGGTAGCTATCGATATTTCTCACAATCCTGTGCATCATAATCGTACAAAACACATTGAGATTGATAGACATTTTATTAGAGAGAATCTGGAGACCAAGATCATACAACTGTCGTTTATTAAGTTATGAGATCAATTAGCAGATATTTTGACTAAGGCTATAACGAGTAGAACGTTTCAGAGTTCTTTTGTTAAGTTGGCTGTCAAAGACATCTTTTCACCAACTTGAGGGGGAGTGTTGGCATGAGCTGTATAACTTATTTATCTTTCTTATTTGTTTAGAGATGATTTCTATAAATTAATTTATATCTTCCTTATTTAGTATGATTTTTAAATTGGAGTAAATCTTTTGTATATATATATATATTCCAACATTGCATATTGATAGTGTATGACAAAATAAAAAAGAAAAATATTCTCTCATATATAGTTTCCTTTTCCTTTCAATAGATCTCATATTCAAATCTTGTCCTTGTATAGGAATTATTCAAATTTATTTTTTATTTATATTAAATTGTTAAATTTATAAATTTGATAATCAAAATTTTGACAAAGGAAAAAAAAAAGTACATCACTTTACTGTCATTTTATTCATTCAATGGATCCCATAGAAAGCAAAAGTGTATTATGATTATTATTTTTTTATTTTTATTTTCTCTCAAGGGATGATAATTTTCTTTAGTATCAAATAATTGACAGTTGAGACCATGCCATTAGTACTCGGTTACTGCTGAATAAAATACGACAACTGACAATCAAATGAATTCAACTCCAACTCCAACTCCAACTCCTGCTCGGTAACTTCGTCAATGGAATCCAGTAATAGTCAGTAACATAACATATATATAAAATAACACAATTATCCAAAGCGATTAGGGGCCTACATTCAAAGCCTAAGGAGAAAGGTGCCGCTTCATGTGCACTCACATGATAGGGTACATCCTTCCAGATGACGATACAAAGGATTTTTGTATGGTTTATCAATTGGAGGTAAGGTTATATTTTATACGCTCTCTGTAAATTTTTAAGAAACTCACTCCTTAAACTAAAAAGAGAGAGAAAGATGAGTAAAAAGGAAAGACAGAAGATGATGTCACAAGTGTTGAATACTCCACCTTTACATACTAGTACTAGTCTACTATACATAAACCACTAATGACATGTAAACTTGAATCGAGTTTGCAAATCACAAGACTTTGCTCAATGAGATCCACAAAATGGATTCAACATATCAAGCTAATAGCTGCTGTCACAAGGCATTGAATTGCCACTCCTGAAGGAAATTCAATAGACAAAACAAGAGCAAAAGAATAAAAATGATTTTGCTTCTTTTTGCATAATAGACATGGTTATTAAATCTGGACTGAATCGACTGGTTCGACTGAAAAACTGGAGCCGGTTTATATTAAGTTAATAATGAATTCTTCAAGGAATAAAGATAAAAAGATTGGTGGAGTTTGGTGGTCTTGACTAGCAATTAATTTCAAGAAACAATGGTAAATGGGTTGGGTTAGCAAAGGGACACGGATGTGAAATTAGAAAGTGTGAAATTAAAAATGGAAATTGGAAAAACAGTGGATTTGCCACATTACATTTTGCATGCCACATGTATAACCCCTCCATGTATTGGTCTATTGTGTATATATATATCATTTTAAATAATTTATGAACATTATTGTTAAAAATTTATTTTGAATATTATCATATTAAAATTTAAGATATTCTCATAATATTTTTCATTTATTAATCATATTATATAATTTTAATTATATATATTTATTTTGAGTATATGAATAATAAAAATTAAATTATATAGTAAAATTTATAATTTTATATTATATAATATTTAATTATTTTTTATTTTATTTCAATTTTACTAATTCGATTTCAGTCTGAATTTTTTATCCTGTAATTCTTTGCCTTCACAGGTTTTTTTTACCGGACTGAATATGAAAATAATGATAAATATAAAAAATATATATATATATATTTGTTCCAGCAGTTCAACAGTAATCCCAGCCTCTAAGAGAAAGAATAATCAGAATATTCGTTCCACAAACATTTGTGCTATAAGGAGAATAATCAGAATATTCATTCCATGATAACAGTATTTGAAACATTCTTTTAAAAGCAAGAGAATCATCGGATCATTCATATGGTAGGATTTGTAAAGGAAAACAATGATATCATATGTATAAATATAAATATACAGATTAAGAGAGATTCTAATCTTTCTATTGATTGGACATCATTGCATAATTCTTTGTACTTGCAGGTCATGAAAAGCAGCAGCTGCTTGTTGCTAAAGAAGGTAGTCAATGGAAGCAGAGAGAATTTATTCCTTCTTGCCTCCACCATTATTTACGCTATACCCATATGAACAGTTGGCAAAAAGAGCAACGACATCGCAGCCTTTCGAAGGATACATAAATTAACTAAATCAATTCCTTACAGTCTAATGAAAACCGATGACATGATCCTATCTGTACAAGCTGAGTGCAAATCTTTCTATGTGCAAAACCCTTCTATGCCAAAAGTAGACGTAACCCCAATATTTCACCATGTACCAAAGCTGCAGCCAACATGCTCTCGAGTTATTACATTGAGACGATCTTGCATGACAGCCATGGAGGTGTAAGGTGGGAAACACAATCTATAAAAGCATGTGTGGGATGAAGGAAGGCGATCATGTGGTTCTGTGGACTTGTAAATATAAAGTCGAGAAGCCAGACCACGGAAACCTTCAACTGGTAGATACTTCACTGAAGTCCAAAAGAAAAGAAGAACCTTTCTCTGCTCTGCTGACATTTCCGCAACAATCTGCAAAATATTCAAGCATTTGAATAAACAAAATTTAACACTGCATTATGCTTTTAATGGAGGTGGCAAAAATCTGTCCTCTGACTGGTTGAAATTCAAGGCTATGAGATTGCAAACAGGCATATCATATATCCGCTTATATATCAGGTAAGGGAATCCTTGTCATTGATAGCATGAATTCTAGTTTATGGTGCGTACACATTCGTATATGTTGAAATTGCTGCTGTTGCAAAATACTCCATCTCGTTAGTTTAATTTTATACATGTCAATCAATGTATTTTGTATTAGCTTAGAAATCTTCTGACCTTTAAGCTAGCTGTTATGTAAGTTTAAAATTTAAGCGACCTACGCCTACCTCTAATCAAAATTCAAATTTGATTACATTTAAAATTCAAATTATTAGTGTGGAAAAACCTGTGTAAGCCTTATATAAAGGCCTTGTAATGCTCTGCTTTTAAAGTGAAACAGTAGTGAGAAAATCAGAAAATTTCCAGCAATTATTTTCATGTTTCTTTAGATCTTCCAGAATTTTTCACCCCTAGAAACCAACAAATGTTATTAGAGCCCAGCCCTTATAATCTTTAAGGGATTTAAGGGACTAAGAATAGGGCTGTAAATGAACCAAGCCATATGCGAGCGGCTCAGTGTTTTCGTTTCCGTTCAGTTCATTTTATAAATGAGTCAAACTTGAGCTCTATTTTAAGGCACGATGAGTATGCTAGCCGAACTTGAGCAAAACTAAACTCGACTCGATTAAACTTGTGAACAACTCTATTATAAATTCATGAATAGGCTCACGAATAGATCAGTTAATAGGCTCTCGAACGGCTCAATTATTATTATTATTATTAGTCTAATAATCTCGGCACTCAAAAAAAAAATATATATTTTGAAACTTCTATAATCTTTTTGATAATTCAATTTGACTAAAATATACCTACTTAATCTTTTTGGTAATTCAATTTGACTAAAATACACAAACTTAATATTTTTGATAATTCAATTTGACTAAAATACATATACTTCTAATTTTTTTATATGTTCACTTTAAATATTTCTTAAAGGGAGAATTACATTTTCAATTTTTAATAAAAGTTACTCTTTATTAGAAATATTATTATTACCTTTTATTAACAATAAAATATAATATCCATCCACTTAGTTGATAAATCATATAAATTTTAATTGTTGAACTAATCAAATAGCATCAATATATAAAATAAATAGGTAAATAATTTAAGTAAACTTCAAATTTGTCTCGTCTCTTGACAAGTTCTTTGCGTCTCGTCTTTTAACAAGTTTAGGGTTTTATCTTGTTGATCTCTTTTGTTCATCAATCCACGATGGAGGAAGGTAGTTCTAAAGGGAATGAGCCTCTAGAGGACTTCTATTCTAAACTCGTCATAGATGAGGAGGAAGGTGGATTGGGGCTTGATGGAGAGGATATTGGGGCTGTGAATTAAAATCTGCAATGGTGCCTTGTTGGTTGATTTCTAACTGAAAAAGTGATCAACTTTCAAGCTACGCGTAGTACATTGGCTTCACTTTGGCAACTAGTAAAAGGGGTCCGTATTAAGGAGGTACAACCTTTTCATTTTCTATTCAAATTTTTCCATCCTATTGACATGAATAGGATTTTATCCTATGGTCCCTGGACATTCGATAATCAACTGCTAATTTTAAAGAAATTGGAGATGAATGAAAATTTATTAGAAGGTTTTGTTGGTTCATTCGACTTTTTGGATCCAGCTATATGACTTACCTATTGGGTTCATGTTTGAACCCATTGCTCAGTTGATTGGTAATCACATTGGAACCTATTGTGAATTTGATCCTAGCAATTTTATGGTAGTATGGTGTAATCACTTGCGCATTAGAGTAGATACTGATGCTAGGAAGCCATTAAAACGGAGAAGGAAACTCAAGAAGATGGGTGGTGAATGGATATGGGAGACGTTTAAGTATGAACATTTACTAACTTTTTTGCTTTCAATGCAGTAAACCGGGACATTCAGATAGGTTTTGTGAGCAATTATTCGACTCTATTGACCAACAAAATGAACGAGCCTATGGCATTTGGATGAAGGCACTTGTGAGAAAGAGTGGTGGAAATATTGTTGAGAAGTGGCTTTGAACAACACCTTCTGAAGGCAGATCAGAGGAGGAACGGATGGAGACGTCAGAAATGTTAGTTGAGTTAGTTAACTCCAATTCTATTACCTGTAATTGCGGGCAAATTAATGTTGTTAGTGGCCCTATTATGGAGGTTTCCATTTCCATAAAAGGTAAGGAAGATGATGAGCAGTTACATGTTGACAAGCTGGCAAATACAAAATTAGGGGTGAGAAATCTTATTCAAGATTGCCCATATGGAATAATAATTTGTGACCCCAGACGACATCAAACAGATGGGCTTTCTGAAAGGGATGTATCAAGTGGGGTTTTAGTACCCACACAACAACAACAATCTTGTGCTAGAAAAAAACCTCACCAGCAGTAGGCCTTGGAATCCAGGTCCACCGAGAATTACGAGTCTTTTAGTGTGAAAGTGTCGTGGAATGGGTAATCCGAGAACAATTCAAGTGTTGGCAGACCTTGTTACCCAAAAAACCTGATTTCATTTTTCTAATGGAAACAATGTTGTCTTAAAAGGGTTTGGAAGTTCTCAAAGTTTCGTTTCGTTATGAAGATTTGTTTGTTGTTGAATCAGTTTGGCATAGTGGGGGATTAGCATTCTTCTGGAAGGAGAAGTCTATGGCTAGGCTTCTTGATTTCTCAAGATAGCATATTGATGTTGAGGTTGCTATTAGGGGTCAATGCAAATGGAGATTAACGAGCTTTTATGGCTTTCACGATGTAGAAGGCAACAAACTTGGGATCTCCTTTGCAGTCTATCTTCCTTATCTTCATTGCCTTGGTACTATGCGAGGGCCTTTAACGACTTGTTATCCTCCTTCGAGAAATCTCGTAAGCACCCTCATCCACTTGGCTACTTAATGAGTTTCGGAGTGCGGTGGAAGATTGTGGGCTTTCTCATCTAGGTATGATTGGTATTCAGTTCACTTAGGAGAGGGGCAAAGATACAAAGAATTGGGTAAAGGAAAAACCATGGTTACCTAATTCGCGGAACCTCCTTCGAACCGCATTTTGGGATGCGCGTTCCAATTTGTGGGTCATCATCATCCCAATTCGCTCAGGAACGATAATCAGATCGCTAAAACTAGCGATTCCTATTTTGTTCTATGTACAGAGACATAACATGCAGAGGACTTTGTGAATCATTGAAAAGAAGAAGCAGCAGCAGCAGCAGCAGCAACAACAACAACAAAGAGGGACTTGTGAATCATTGAAAAAAAAAATGAGAAACAGATGATAGTTATTATTTGCAAATCTATGAAAACTCAAACTAATAAAATGAAGAAGAGAAAATGATTTGCTAAGGTGTCAACTTTCAAACTAGTGAAATAAATAAGATGAAGAAAAAGCATAAGTAACATCATAATAAATTATTTAATTGAGTTAGTGTGTACATTGGAATCTGGATAACTCTTGGTTTATGCGTTTTGTTTTGGATTTAAAAATTAATTTAATTTAATTAATGTGCCTTATCAGGTTCAATTATCTTATATTTTTTAAAAATTTCTAGGAGTTTTTCATTAATAATAAGTCCGTTGAGTTTTTCACGACTCTTGAAAATAATAATATTAATTGTAATATTAGAATTTAAATTTTACACTTGTCAATTATTATATGTTTTGATAATCAAAATTTTATCAAAAAATCTCAAAAATCTATTATCCATTCTAATAAGTGAAATTTTATAGAATATCTGAATCTCATTATAAATTAACTATATATATATATATATATATATATATATATATTTCAATTGTTAATGAAAAACTTTAATAGTAAGCAATATATATGTTATATTCAAGTAATTTAAACCAAGGCGTCCCAAAAAAAATGCTAAAAACGAATCTCTTTCTAAAATATTGACTCAGAGAAGCATACCCTCTACGTCCCATATTTTTTTCTACATGCATCCTACATTATCGTACCACATTCCACGACTTGAGCGAACCACGAACCTGATAACCTTGGGAAAGACTTGACAGGGTTACGGCAAATGAGAATTAGAGACATTTTGCTCATGCTAAAGTTTGGAACTTAGGGTTTCTCTCCTCTGATCATTCACTACTATTTTTGGACTCCATGTTAAAATAGAAATTGTTCACTCAAATTGATTATGGTTTGAGAATGCTTAGGTTTATCGGGAGGGATGTAAGGAAGTGATCACAAAAAGCTGGCAATCGTGTGGAGGTTCAGTAAACAACAAAATTGTGGTTTGTGGGAAAGATTTACTCGAGTGGGGGAGATGTTTTGCTAATCAATTCAAGAAGAAAATTGAGTACAAACGAAGAATGTTGATTTATCAAGGGAGAAGGGATTGCTCTTCAGTGGAGGAGTTCTAGTGTTTACAAAGGAAGTACTATGGCACTTTGAATGCCCAGGAAGCTTTTTGGAGACAAGCAGCAAAGCAATTCTGGTTGAAGCAGATGATTCTAATACTAGATTTTTTCAGCAAGACGAAGAATACTCTATTGAAATTGAAAAATGCTGAAGGAGATTTGTGCACGTGGAGGATTCCTTGGCTGGGGTTATTGTGGATATTTTCAAACAATATTTAAGTCATCAGTAGGTGAAATGGAGTATTTTAGACTGTGTTAATAGAAGAATTAATGAAGACCATAATACGTCCTTGGATGCTCCTTTTTCGGAGATTGAAATTAAAACAACTCTTTTTGATATGCACCCAGACAAATCTCCAGAGCCGGACGAAATGAATCCTACATTCTACCAGAAGTATTGGGACACGTTAAGGAAGATGTGACTAAAGGTTGCCTTCAATATCTCAACAATAGAGTGTTACCGGAAGGGGTGAATGACACTTTGATAGTCCCTTTCCAAAGAAAAAGGAGGTTAAAGTTATGGGTGACTTGCGACCAATAGTTGCATGTAATGTTATATGTAAAATAGTGGTGAAGGCAATGGCTAATAGACTCAAACCCCTTTTGTCCTAGATAGTGTCAAAATCTAAATGTGTGTTTGCTCCTGGACGAATGATTTTTGATAATTCCATGATTGCCTACGAGTCATTTCATTTTCTTAAAAGGAAACGTCGGGGTAAAGAAGGGCTAGTTGCTCTCAAAATTGATATGTCCAAGGCATATAACAAAATGGAGTGGGGATTTATTAAATAAATGCTTCTTAAGTTGGGTTTTAGTAATAGATGGGTTGATTTGGTTATGATGCGTATTACGACAATCAGATACTCCATTATAAGCGGAGGACGTGAACCGGGCCCTATTTGTCTTGAGCGCGGGTTGCGCAAGGTGACTCTTTATTGCCTTATCTTCTCATTTTGTGTGCAAAAGGATTATTTGCATTATTACAATATAGTGAGAGCTTGGGTTGAATTCATGGATGCAAAATAGCTAGAGGCCCACCTAGTGTGTCTCACCTTTTCTTCGCGGATGACAGTATTTTATCCTTTAGAGCTAACAGACTGGGATTTATGGAAGTAAGGAGGATAGTGGATGTGTATGAAAACGCTTCGGGCCAGCTTATAAATTTTCAGAAGTCAACTCTATACTTTAGCCCTAATGTGCCTAATCAGGTTCAATTAGAGTTGAGTAGTATGGCTTAACATAAGTCTCAATGAAGTTGATAGTCGATATTTGGGGCTTCCTTTCTTTGTGTGAAGGAACAAAAGGGAGGTTTTTGCATATATTAAAGACAAGGTTTTGAAGCACATCCAAGTATGGAAGTAAAAAATGTTTTCTAGAGTTGGGAAGGAGGTTTTATTAAAGACAGTAGCCCAAGCTATCCCTAATTTCGCCATGCAAGTGTTTTTACTTCCTACTGAGCTGTGCAAGGAGATTGAGAAGATGTAAAATGCTTTTTTGTGGGGTGCATATACAAGTTCTGGGGGTGGTATTAGATGGTTCAACTGGGACCGAATGAGTATGGCAAAGGAAGAAGGTGATATGGGGTTTCGAAAGCTAAGGGATTTCAATATGGCCCTATTGGGTAAACATGGTTGGAGATTTTTGATTGATACTCTAGCCTTTGGTTACAAGGGTGTATAAGGTGAGATATTTCCCTCATTCCTCTTTTCATGAAGCCAAATTGGGTAACAATCCCAGTTATGTCTGGTGAAGCATACTAGAATAGCAGGGGCTGGTTAACGGGGATGCAAAAGGAGAGTTGGATCTGGACAAACAATTTCGGTAAATAGGGATCCATGGCTTCCTAGTTTGGATAGGGGTAGAATATCTACTGAGCTTGATGAAGATTGGATAAATACTTCAGTTGCAAACTTAATGGTGGAAGGCAGGCAAAGATGGAATTAAGCAAATGCAGAGCTAATTCTAAATATCCCTTTGAGCTTTAGGAATGTTGACGATTCCTGGTGGTGGCTTTCGGATTCCAAAGGCAAGTACATAGTTAAAAGTGGATATCAAGTAGTTTCGGGTCTTGCATGTACAAAATCATCTTCAACCAATTCTGAAACTTAACTCTAAAAAAATACTTTTCTGTTTCACTTCCTTGTTTTTAATTTCTTTTCTTTTTAAAGAAAAAAAATTTCTTTCCCTTCTGCATTTGCTTCATCCATTCAAAACCTTGAAACTCCTCCTTAAAACTAATTCTTCTTAAAAGTTTCTCAAATTCCATAAAAATTTCAGCAATTCCATAAAAATTTCAGCTTTCTTTTTCTTCTTCTTCCTTACACAGCCTTCTATGAGCTCCATGGAATCTAAAAAAGCTGTCATTTTTATAGCTCAAACTCCTAATTAGGGCTGCAATAGAGCCGAGCCGAGCCGAGCCGAGCTTTAGATTGCGTAGGCTTGACTCGATATCTTTTCTTTGAGCTCGAGCTCCAAATCGAATTTGAAAATCATGTTCAACTCTTTTTGGTTCAAGATGAAGTAAAGCTTCATCAAGTATACCCATTCAAGAGTGAAAAGTTAGTTCTTGGGCATGCAAAAGTGGTCTTTCAAAGGACCTGCACAAGTCCATGAACTACTAAAAATTTTTTTGTTGTTATTTTGTTATTGTTGAAGAAGTAGAAGCAAAAGAAGTTGACAAATTTCTTGAAACTTTGAAAGCTCTCAAGGAAGAGAATTATTTTCATGGAGGAGAATAAGAATTATTTGAAGTCCATTGAAAAAAAAAAGCATGAATTTAAAAGAAAAAAAAATCAGAAAAAAGAGCTTGTTGATGAGAAGTGCACCAGAAAATCAAATTAGAATTTTGGAGAGAAGCGCTCAAGAAAATCAAGAAATAGGAAAGAGGTGCTCCAAGAAATAAGAAAATCAGGAAATTAAGAAGTTGGAGAGAAGTGCTCCATACATAAGGTTAATTTATTTTCCAAGTTGGAGAGATGGAGCGCCAAGATCAACTCCAAGAAATCATGCAATCTGAAACATTTAGAAAAAGCATCAAGGAGGAGTGTTAAAATTGCTACTGTTGCAAAATACTCCATATCATTATTTTGATGTTATACATGTCAATCAATGGATTTTGTATTAGCTTAGAAATCTTCTGATCTTTTCGCTAGCTGTTATGTAAGTTTAAAATTTTAAGTGACCTAAGCCTACATCTAATCAGAATTCAAATTTGATTAGATTTAAAATTCAAATTATTAGTAGGGGAAAAAGTTGCATAAGCCTTATATAAAGGCCTTGAAATGCTCTGTTTTTAATGTGAAGAAGTTGTGAGAAAACCAGAAAATTTCCAGCAATTATTTTCATGTTACTTTAGTTTTCTCCTGAATTTTTCACCTCTAAAAACCAACAGTATGAGATAAAAATGCACAAATAAAAAACAACACATATCATTTATCATATTTCATGACTATTCATGAAATATACCAAATACAGATTCATTCCATCATAAACAAGCATGCTGTTATAAGATATTGTAAAATGGAGTAAGACAATTTATAGCCAATTGGGGGTGGGTATTTCTCCTTTACGTATAGCCTCCTAATCAGAAGTTCTTGACCTTTTAGCCTGTTTTGTAGAGAACCTATGCACAAAATATTTGCATCTTTTAGCATCCTAGTTATAGAAAATTTAGTAAGTAATTTGCCTAATAACTAAAAAAAATCCATAAACTTTCATCCGACGTTCAATTTGCCCATAAATTTCAAAATGTTTCAAACTGACATATAAATTAAATTAGTTACATCAATTACACCATATAAAAGGTTAGACTAAAATTGAATTTTAACAAACAGTTTCAACCTAAAATCCACTACCTCTCTCATAAAAGTGCACAGTCGTTTTTGTTGAAACAAAAAGAATAAATTAAGACTCTCCTTCTTCTACGATTTCAATCACCGGTATTGCAGCTAAGCAATTATTCTCAAGCATGGAATTGGCTCTCTATTTCCCATCTTCCCCCTTACAACATCAATTCTTCACCCTCTGTCTTGCCAAGCCTAAGTCATTTTCTAATCATGTTGCCACCCTTAACACACATGTTGACATCATCATCATCTCTGCACAATATTTCCAAGCCACATGTATCCTCTCTACCCTGTCAAATTACACCCAGTGCACCCTCTTCACCAAATAGCTCAGCATAAGAGATAAAAGGATCATTATTGCTTTGTGACTCCATTAGGTTTCCAGAAAATTTCAAATTCTCAGAGTTTTCACATTTTAATTAATTTTTTTTTTTCATTTATGGTATGGTGCCGCTGATGGAAACCAAGGGAGAAGGGTTATATCTTAATTTGAGAAAGAAAAAAGAGTGATGTGATGAGAAAGAAAAAAGTGATTTTGCAAATTTGGGTGGGATTGATGGACTTGGTGGTGGCTGTAGGTAGAAGAGGATTAGGTTTAATTTTACTTTTTAACAATTTTAATTTTTATGAATTTTCTTTTTTACTCAATTCAACTTTATGTTTAAATTTATTTTTTTCTTTTTAATTTTAGTTGCTGACATGTCAGAATATTTACCGGTTATACAAGTTCAACTCTCTTGCTTCTGGTTCTTGCTTCTGGTTACACAAGCAAATTAATCTAGCTAAAAAGTTTACATGTTAAATTGAAACACTTCAAAATTTATGGGTAACTTGAAAACTGGATGAAAGTTTATGATTTTTTTTTTAATCATTAGGCCCAAGTAATTTTATGTTTTTATAGGGTCATATGGCAATTTTCTATTTTACTTCTTTATATTGCATTGCAGCTTCTACAGGCATTTGGTTTGTTTAATGAATTATACTAACATTTTGTGTGTGAGAACCTAGGGTCACAGTTATTGAAGGCACAAAAGGACCATGATACCCAAGCCCATGTTGCAAGTTCACACGTGAGAAAGATCAGGCTCAAAAAGGTAAATTTAAAGAAAACTTCAAAATCACAACATGATATTCATAAGAAATTCAAGATATTAAGCACCATAACAAATTTCAAAGTATCAATCAACTGTTAACCTAAAATCATGAAAAAAACACAAAAAATTACAGACTTCGTAAAATCAAACACAGGGTAAGACAAAAAATAATGGAGAAAGAAGTAAAACAAAAAAAGAAACAGGAGACAAGGGAAGTGGAGAGAGAGCAACAGAGAAGACACGAAACAAGGTAGATGAGAGATTTCAAGCATGTGAATGCCATAAATGGAAGGTTCGATGATTAGCAACTCAGGGTGGTGATTCGACAACTATCCCATAACAGCAATGCCATTTTTAATATTTTCATCACATTGACACGAGAGTTCTGACCATTAGGAAGTTTCATATTTGGTGGTGATGATGGCGAGGGAGTTTGCTCATAGCAAAGGATTGTGGTGCCTAGAAGAAGTATACATCTACCATAAGAAGATGTTTGTTGAAGGTCTCTTGCTTTAACCTGGTAAGGGGAAGGCATTAGGGTTAGCACCATGTGTATTATGCCTCAACCACACCCTAAGTGCACCTTAAAAATTAAGTGTCGGGTTTTTGTTACCAGATTCTTATAAATGCTGCATTTTCTTCTTGATTTATATCCAGTTTACCACACATTAGTAACTCTCCACAGGCAGACTCCTAAAATGGCTCTTCCATCTTCCTCATCCTTCTCTAAGACTCCCATATATATCATTAAAGCTCTAAATAAACACCACAATAATACTGATCCTTCTTCCAAATCAACCCAGATCTTCTTATGGTATACATCTACCATAAGATGTTTGTTGAAGGTCTCTTGCTTTAAACTGGTAAGGGGAAGGCAATAGGGTTAGCACCATGTGTATTATGCCTCAACCACACCCTAAGTGCACCTTAAAAACTAAGCGTCGGGTCTTACATCAATATGTTTTAGATGCAACCAAAATCCGATCACTAATTTATATGAAGGACCAAAAACTGATAGCTAATTTAAATTAAGGGTATTAAATTATCATTTTAATATTACATGTACTAATTTGCACAACTTTGTTACTATATCTTCCCCATGCAAGCAACCCTTGACACAAATTCTCTTTGCCAGTAAAGCCTATCATGACTTTTTGTTACCATGATTCTTATAAATGCTGCATTTTCTTCTTGATTTATATCCAGTTTACCACACATTAGTAAATCTCCACAGGCAGACTCCTAAAATGGCTCTTCCATCTTCCTCATCCTTCTCTAAGACTCCCATATATATCATTAAAGCTCTAAATAAACTCCACAATATTACTGATCCTTTTTCCAAATCAACCCAGCTCTTCTCGATATGCTCATAATTGATGTTGATTCTGCCCAGGTTTCACAATAACACTCATTGCCAATTCTGTTTCAGTTAGCTAAACACGATTGAAATTTGAAATCCAACAGACCAGATCAAGAAGGGCAAATGCTCCCCCGTCCCAAATTGATAGTCGCTTTCCCTTTTCATCCGTCCCAAAATTTAGTCCACTTTCCACTTTTAGATGTCAGTTTTACAAGAAAATCTCTATATTACCCTTTATGAGTTGTAGTAATTTATCGCAATAATTAATGTATATATATTGAACATAATGTATAAAATTAATGTGTTATTACTAAGCAGTAAGATTTAGTAATAGTATTTTAGGAAGTTTACATAACATTAACTAATTTTCTTAATTAGTAAACAGGATTCTTTATCAAAATGAACTGATCAATGAGTTCATAGTCATGGTGCAGAACTTAGCAAATTTGACATTTAGTAGAAACAAAGGAAGAGAAGATGACAGGAGGGAAAGAAGGGTGTGGAAAGGGTAAATCAGACAAGATAGTAGGAGACTCAACTTTGAATTTTTTTCAAATACTTGAGAAATGGAATTGTCACCAATTAAACCGCTTGCAAAAAGGGCACAATATTCATAAATTCAGAGTTTTAGCTCGAGATGTAAGGTACTTCACTATAGCAATGAACTCCCATGAGTCTTCATATGCATACACAACTATTTCTAGCACCCTTTGTTCATGCTTATTCCCAATATTGTATAAATCACATAATTATGCGATGGGAAAAGACAGTATAATTTAAAATATATGAGAAAAACACACCTTCCAAAACCAGGATATCTGAGGATCAGTTTCTTTGTATCCATTGTACTCTGTATGTGCCTTCCAATCTTCTATGCAGACAGCACTTTCACTACCATATAGCATCCAATCAAGATCTTCAAGCTCTAAACTTTGGAAAAATAATGTTTGAAGCCCTGAGTTACAAAGAATATCAGCAAAGCCTCGTGCAAAGCGAGATACCTCTTCAGAGGTAGATATGACAAAACGATGTCGAATCAGAAGATTAACATAATCCTCTCTGTTCTTGCTAGTTACTGAAATGCTTTTCCCATCAGGACAAAGTTCAACAACTCTCCTGGATCCCAACTCTTCAACTTCTCTAACAAATGTTAACCCTAAAGCATCCGAATCAATGAACTCTGCATCCATTTCAAGAATCAGCTTGCAACTACTGTATAAGCATGGATCAGCATCACGTATGTCCTCCAAAGAAATATGCCTTCCAGCCAATTGCAAAAAAAAGACTCGATCAAAGACAATGCCAACTTGCACTTTATGCATCAAAGCTAACGCAATCACTCTACCAGAGAAGGCAAAATAAGCGAGGTGCATGGGGTCCACCTTAGACGCTGCAGAATAAAGCAAAAAGTATAAGCTACACATACACTTTGTTTGCAGAGAGATACATTTA
Organism: Aleurites moluccanus; assembly: GCA_948193065.1. Classification (NCBI taxonomy): domain Eukaryota; kingdom Viridiplantae; phylum Streptophyta; class Magnoliopsida; order Malpighiales; family Euphorbiaceae; genus Aleurites; species Aleurites moluccanus. The sequence goes on along the minus strand of CANXYC011014288.1, from coordinate 3,971 downwards.
AGTCATTTGAACATTATGCTCATTGAATAAAAAAAGTTAAGAAATCAGTAGTTTTCAATTTCGAATCACAATAATTCTTCAAGAAAAGAGATGGAAAAGGATTCTTAAAAATGCTAGTGAAAATGTAGGGACTGTAGCACAACATTAAACATTCACAAACAATCTAACTGCAGAACAATGTTTCAGCATGCCTTGTAAGGTAGTCAAAAGCGAGAGGAGCATCCAAAAAGATGGATCCTTTCATTGCCTAAGGCGCAGGGAACTAAAAACTGCTGAAACATTAATATTATACATAACAAATAATCATATTATTTAGGATAAAACGATATATTGTTAACCATTTTGATTGTTTGAATTGAGAAGAGAAAAAAATGGACATATATATGCAATAGAAGGAGAAACAAAAAAGAAAAATTAGGAAAAAATAAATACAACATAAATTATGCAATATATAAAGAGAGACTAGAGATGGACAGAATAGAGATATAAGGGGCTTAAACAACTGTGAATCGGATCCATAGAAGGATTAAAATAAATGGAAGAGAAAAAACTAGAAGTTAGTGGAAGGAGTATTTTATTTTATTTTTTGAAAAAAAAAAAAAAGAGAGAAATAATTAAAGAACAGTAAAAAAAAAAAAAACAAAGGGCAAGACAAGGAGGACTAAGAAACACTCTTAACAGAGTAAGTTTTGAAGAAACCGTGCAATGAAACAACACTACTTTGTCTCTAGTGGTACCCGAAGTTTTGTTTGACTAAACTGCTAATTCCTCTAGTTCTTTTGAGTATTTGAGTTAAAAAATAAGTCTAAAAGAGGTGCAAAACCTCAAAGCATGTACCCTAGAAAGTATAAAGTCTTATTTTACAACAATATCAGAGTTTCAAGTGAAATTAATAACTCCCGAATTTATTTTAGAGAAGCGCATGCCCTGTGCGCCTCTTGCCTCCCACAAGGTGTTCGCCTAAACACAATAGGTGCACCACCCCTCATTAAAGGAGCCTTGCCTTGGTGATCTAAAAGTACTAACTCTTATCCTGGCCTCGTCTTAGTGCAAAGGCGAGTGCCCGGTGCACCTTTAACTACACTGATGCAGTGTCCCTGTGATTGTAGCAATGATAATGGCAAATTTCAATTCCAAATAAATAACTCCAAAAATACATGTGCTTTGACATGCCTAAAGGCAAAATACCATTTGGGTAACAATTGCAGTCTCTCTATTGTTTCCACCATCAGGGAATGAATAATCACCAGCATAGTCGACTAAAAGTTATGAAGTCCAAATTTCATGTGGAGTTGGAGTCCAACTAATTTTTAAAAGTTGAGTCACCCTTTTTCAGCATATGTTTAGTTACATTGAGTCAATAAAATTCAACAATTTATGCTTTCATTTTCCAAGTTATTTGATGAAATTCTAAACCTAGAAAGTGTCGGGCTTTCTTGACAGGAGCGAATGAGTAGTGTGAGGCTAGCATTTTTATTTTATTAGCTCAAATTTTCTTTGTTTTTCTAAAGGTAATCAGATCAGCTAAACTAAATTTTAAGCCCTAATTCTTGAGTCTACAAACCCTAGTCCTAATCTCTAATAATCAAGTTTTCATTTATTATTTTACATCGCAAGGAAAGCTAATGCAATAACTTGTTTTGTAATTTCAAATGCACTTATAAGTATTTGATTTAAGCATGAATTTGCTTTCTCCTTCGCACATCTAAAATTTGAATCATGCAATTTGAACCAAAAACTCAAAATAACTTCTTGGGTTTCAAATCCCCTCATCCAAATGAACCCTAATGTTGTGTTTGGATACAGATTTGGTTCGTATTTAATAATAAATAGGTTTCTTTAAGCAATTAAATCCGACATTAGAAGTTAGACTCATAAATCTAAATTAAAATCCTTATCTAAGGGTAGATTTTAGAAATACATATATAAAAATGTAATTTCATTTCTATTTTGGTTAATTACCAGAAAAACAATCCCATTTTTCAATTTTAGCCTATTCATTTTTTTCTCATGTCTCAGGCCTGCTTTTCAAATTGTTTCAGTTTTAGCATCTGGTTAATTTTCAGCGAAAAACTGGCCAAGCTAACTTGCTTAGATTGGCACCAAAGCACACTAAAAAGATAAAAAACCAAAAGCCACACGAGTTGGATAATGGGGTATTTTCAGTCTCAACAAAACTTAGGTGTCCACATGAGTTGGATAATGGGTTATTTAGGTGTTTTCCCAAGCAAGGTAGATTGACCAATTCACCAGAAATTAACTAGATAAAAACTGAAACAAATTGAAAATTTTGTTTGAGTCATTGAAAAAAAATATATCAATAATCTAAAACCGAAAAAGGGTCAAATTTTAGGGGTTTTTTGTTTGGTAATTAACCCTTTCTTTATATTTAAACATGTTCTTATCCATGTTAATAAATCTATTCAATTAAAGAGTGTACCAAAACTCTTCCAAACAATTCAAACATAAAACACATCAAAATACTTTCATTTGAAATTCTTCCATCCAAATATAGCACGTGAAAAATCAAACCTCAATAATATCGGAATTTACTTATCAAATTGAAAAGCAACAAGATTCTAAGTTTCTCAAACCCTTAGCATAACATCCACAATTCTATTGGACTCGCACCTAGGATTGTATTTGAACCACACACTCTAAAGATGCACAATTGTAAAAAATTTCTCCAATTTTATTGACAATTCTTGTTAAATAACCAACTATAAGCATGGACATAAGAGATTTAAAATTTTCTAGACATATGGACTCAAACTCTTATTTCTTATAGGATTTGCATATAAAAGTCAGCTAAGACCAAAGACTAAACAACAAATCTTATAAAATAGGTAAGATTCAATAGACTACATCAAGCTCATTCCATCAAAAGGCTTAAGAGGGTTAACAACTCTGGTGCTAATCAAACTTTGACGTGACTTTTATTTGGGGTTAATTTTACTCATGGCCACAAAACTTATTACTACATTTCATGATGATCACTGAATTTCACTCTGTATCATCAATTTTTGTCCAAAACTTATGATTGCATCAAATTTTGTCCCAATTTCTAAACAGTTGCAATTATGTCCAAGTGGTTAAAATTAAAATAAAAATAACAATTTTCAACATCTTTTACTTTCCCCCCTGTCCCTCAACCTCTCTCTCTACCACAACCTATGCCCCCTTTCTCTTTCCACCACCTCCAACACCTATCCATATCTCCTTTATCAAAGAAGGAAAAAGAGCTCATGCCTTCCAAATTCTTGGAATTAGAAGAATCCATCACCAGATCATTAGCCATTGAAGCCAAGGAGAAAACTCGTCTAGTGTGAAAGATCTCTGATAGTTTTTAAGAGCAATCTTTGTCAGCAGAATCTTGGTTGCTCTAGGTGATTCTCATCTAGGTTTATTGTCTTGGGATTAAAAATGGCTCTTTCATCAGAAAGGGAAATGGCATGGTCCTTGTTATGGCAAAATGAATTGGTGCGGGCTTCACCAAAGTGATTGTAATGAAGGTAGATTTGATATTTTCCCAAGAAGCAGTAGATCGACAATGATTTTGGGAATTCTTAAGGGCAAATGGTGATGGTGGGCCGAGAAAGAGAGAAGGAAACAACTTGAGGCCTGAGACAGAGAAGGGAGGGATCGCAAAGGGAGGAGAAAAGGAGGAAGAGGTAAAATATAAAAATTAACTTTTTATCTCAATTGATTATAAAATATCAATTTCAATTTCAATTTTGACCATTTAGAAATAATCGTAACTAAGTTTGGAAGTTGGTACAAAATTGAAAAAATTATAAGTTCTTAACAAAATTGCAAAAAGACAAACTTTTGGATTTTTTTTTTTTTTTTTTTTTTTTTTGGTTCATTAAACATTATTATTAATAATAAACAATTTCATTAAAAAGCATAAAACATGGAGATTAAATATAAAAAATTCCCACCACCAAAAAGAGTAAATAATGTAACAGAAA
>CANXYC011014014.1:0-17967 GCA_948193065.1 Aleurites moluccanus | reverse complement strand
TTATTTCTTTAAAATATAATAAATTTCAAAAATTCTTTTATATTCATAACTTTAATTAAATATTCACAAAAAAATTATTTTTTATAATATAGAATATAATTTTTAAAAATATTTTAAAAATATGGGTATTACAGGCGGAGTATCCATGTTTAGCTTTATGAAGCTAAACTTACTAGAGTTCAAAGGGGACCGAGGTACGGATCCTGTAGACTTTTTGGAGGAGGTTGAGAAGATAGTTAAGAGACTACCTTGTTCTGAGCTCAAATCAGTTGAGTTGGTAGGGTTGTTACTTAAGGGGAAGGCCTGGACATGGTTCTCGAGACATATAGAGACCAGGTTATATGGAGAGCACCCACGCACCTGGGCAGAGTTTCGCCAGGGTCTAATACATGAGTTCATCACTGAGGGTGTTATTACTCGTAACCTGGTGAGATTTGAGCAGTTAGAGAAGAGGGACCGCTTAGTAGAGGAGTATGCTGAGGAGTTCATATGGCTGAGTAGGTATGCAACTCACATAGTACCTACTGAGGCAGATTTGATTAGTAAGTTCAGGAGGAGATTGCATGTTGCATTACATAATGCCTTTCTTGCCACAGAGTTTACTTCTCTGACCACAATGATAGATAAGGCCACTCAAATGGAAGAAAAGTACAGGGCAGAGAGAGCCAAGAGAGAACAGAAGAGGAAGGGTGGTCCGGGATCACACAGTAGGAGGGGGGAGAGCAACTCCCATCCTAGGCAGGTAGAGCCCGTACCCAAGTTTGAGCAGAGATCTACTGGCAGTAGTCAGAGGAGGAGACTGCAGAGTAGGGGTCAGCCAGTAGTACAGTCAACGCCTGCATACTCTCAGAGTTCTTCTAGACCGGTTACACAGGTACCCAGCATTCCTGTTTATGGGTATTGTGGTAGGAGACATGGAGGGAAGTGTTGGAGGAGGACAGGTGCATGCTTGAGTTGTGGCCAGCAGGGCCATTATATAAGCACTTGTCCATTGAGGGCAGATCAGCAGCCATCAATTACAGTATCTCAGCCAACTGTTCAGACTAGCCAGAATATGGGTAGAGATACAATAACTAGAGGCAGAGGTAAGGGAGGTCAGGCTCCCAGTGGCAGTTAGGCTCCAGATGGCAGAGGCCAGGGTAGGGTGTTCGCAGTCAATACTCATGATGCTCAGAGATCAGATAATGTTGTCACATGTACTATTCTGGTTCAAAATGAGGCTGCAAATGCCTTATTCGATTCGGGTGCAACTCATTCATTTGTGTCCCCATATTTTACACCCAAATTGAATAAGGAGAGAAGGTTATTAGATATTCCATTGTCTGTTGCTACTCCTATGGGAGAATCTATGAATGTTGACTATTTCTATCCTGATTGCATTGTTGAGACTGATGATCGTATTTTGCGTGTTGACTTGATTGAGTTGCCTGTGCTTGAGTTGGATGTGATACTGGGTATGGATTGGTTGACTAGACATCGGGCAGTGATAGATTGTTATAGGAAGAGGATTAGATTCCAGCCTGAGGGGCAGCAGGAGTTCGAGTTTCAGGGTGATATTTGGGAGTTCAGGGGTAACCTTATATCTGCTATCCAGGCTCAGAGATTGATAGGGAAAGGTTGTTCAGCCTATTTGGCCCACGTAGTGGATGTACAGAGGTCTTCTGTACGATTGGATCAAATACCAATGGTTTAGGAGTTCCCTGATGTTTTTCCTGAGGAGTTGCCAGGATTGCCCCCCTAATAGGGAGATTGAGTTTGAGATAGAGGTGCATGTAAGCACAGACCCAATATCCATTCCACCTTACAGAATGGTTCCAATAGAACTGAAGGAGTTGAAAGTTCAGTTACAAGAGCTATTGGATATAGGGTTTATCAGACCTAGTAGTTCTCCATGGGGTGCACCGGTTCTATTTGTGAGAAAGAAAGATGGCTCCTTACGGATGTGTATTGATTATAGGCAGCTGAACAAAGTCACCGGGAAGAATAAGTTGCCATGGATTGATGACTTATTTGATCAGTTGTAGGGTGCCAGCCATTTTTCTAAGATTGATTTAAGGTCTGGGTATCATCAGCTGAAGATTAAGAGTGGAGATATACCCAAGACTGCTTTCAGAACTCATTATGGCCATTATAAGTTTCTGGTATTGCCATTCGGGTTGACAAATGCTCTAGCGGATTTCATGGATCTGATGAATAGGGTGTTCAGATCTTATTTGGATAAGTTTATCATCGTCTTTATTGATGACATCCTTATTTATTCCAGGAGTGAGGAGGAGCACAAGGAGCATTTGAGGATTGTGCTACAGACACTTCGAGAGCACCAGCTGTATGCTAAACTTTCCAAGTGTCAGTTCTGGTTTACTGAGGTGTACTTTTTGGGGCATGTCATCTGTAAGGAGGGTATTATGGTGGATCCTCAGAAGATTGAAGCAGTAGCTAACTGGCCCCAGCCTACCAGTGTTTCAGAGGTGCGTAGCTTTCTGGGTATGGCTGGATATTATCGGAGGTTTGTGAAAGATTTCTCCCGTATTGTAGCTCCTTTGACTAGATTGATGAGGAAATAGGAGTGATATGTCTGGACGGATGAGTGTGATCAGAGTTTCTAGACTCTGAAGTATTGCCTTACCAGTGCTCCGATTTTGGCATTACCAGTGGAGGAGGAGAAATTCACTGTATATTGTGATGGTTCTCGGATTGGCCTAGGGTGTGTTCTGATGCAAATAGGTAGGGTAATTACTTATGCTTCTCGTCAGGTAAAGAAGCATGAAGCAAATTATCCTACTCATGATTTGGAGATGGCAGCAGTTATCTTTGCCTTGAAGATTTAGAGGCATTATCTATATGGATCGAAATGCGAGATATATACTGATCATAAGAGTCTATAATATATATTTCAGCAGAAGGATCTAAATCTGAGGCAGCGTAGATGGGTTGAGCTTCTGAAAGATTATAACTATGAGATTCTCTATCACCCAGGGAAGGCCAATGTAGTAGCGGATGCCTTGAGCAGGAAATCGATGGGTAGTCTTGATCATATTGTGGTTGGCAGGAGGCCATTGATTCGAGATCTCAGGCAGTTGGCAGATTGCAGGGTAGAGTTGGATTTAGGTTCCCAGGATCGGAACCAGGCTATGATAGCCCAGTTTTGGGCGAGGTCACTGTTGCTAGATGATATAAAAGTGGCTCAGGGCAAAGATCCTTATCTTCTGAAGCTTAAGGAAGAGGTTCAGAGTGGACGGATGACAGAGTTCACTATTGATGAAGGGATATTGAGATGTGGAAGACGTATCTGTGTACCAGATTGTGATGAGCTACAGGATCGGATCATGCGAGAGGCATACTATTCTACTTACAGTGTACATCCAAGGATCACCAAGATGTACCATAATCTCAGAGATCTTTATTGGTGGCCTGGGATGAAGAAAGATGTAGCTCATTTTGTATCGAAGTGCTTAGCCTGTTAGCAGGTTAAGTTTGAGCATCAAAAGCCATCAGGGCTACTTCAGGAGATAGAGCTGCCAAAGTGGAAATGGGAACAGGTTACCATAGATTTCATAGTTGGTCTACCATGGACTTCGAGGGGGTATGACTCTATTTGGGTTATTGCGGATCGATTGACGAAGTCTACACACTTTTTAGAGGTTAAGACCAACTATTCAGTAGCTCAGTATGCATAGTTGTATGTTAATAAAATTGTGCATCTTCATAGAGTTCCTTTGGCGATCATATCTGATCGGGTTACACAGTTCACATCTCGGTTTTGGCAGAAATTTCAGGAGGCTATGGGTACCCAACTACGGTTTAGTACTGCCTTCCATCCATAGACGGATGGGCAGTCTGAGAGGACGATCTAGACCTTAGAGGATATGCTCATGTTATGTGTGCTGAATTTCAAAGGTAGTTAGGATTATTATCTGCCACTGATAGAATTCTCCTATAATAACAGTTATCACTCTTCGATTGGTATGGCTCCATTTGAAGCACTATATGGTAGAAAGTGCATATCACCAGTGTGTTAGGTGGAGCCGGGAGAGAAGCAGCTAGAAAGACCAGAACTGGTTAGAGAGATTATGGAGAAGGTTCCTATGATCAGAGAGCGGATAAGGACTACCTTCAGTAGGCAGAAGAGTTATGTTGATCCGAAGAGGAAGGATGTACAGTTTTCTGTTGGTGATCATGTCTTCCTAAAGGTCTCACCGATGAGAGGAGTTATGAGATTTGGGAAAAGGGGCAAGCTATCACTATGATTTATAGGCCCGTTTGAGATACTTGAGCGGATTGGCAATGTGACCTATAAATTGGCTCTTCTTCCCAGTATAAGCCACGTAAATCCAATCTTCTAAATATCGATGCTGCGGAGATATGTATCGGATCCATTGCACATTTTGGAGATGCATGAGGTAGATCTCAGTGAGGATTTGTCATATGAGGAGCTACCTATGGAGATTATTGATTGACAGGTCAGAAAGCTTCGAAATAAAGAGATTCATATGATTAAAGTGATATGGAGGAACCAGTCAATAGAGGAGTGTACATGGGAGAACGAATAGAGATGCGGAATAGATATCCATCTCTATTTCAGTTTTGAGGTATGTTTTATTTAAAATTTGAGGACGAATTTAATTGAAGGGGGGAAGAATGTAACACCAGCCATTTTTATATATAACTATATGTGTGTGTATAATTTTAAGTGAAATTAGTTTAGTTCATAAATCCTGCAATAAGTCTAAATTTTTACGAGTCAAAGAATGAGCGAGTCAAAGAATGAGCATGGAAAATATTCTTTTGTATAATATTGATTAATATGTTGAACCCCTAAACTGTATATTTTAAGTGACAAAAGAATCGAAGAGTTAGAATATCCATAGCTCATGTGTGAACGGGTTTAATATGTTTAGCTAAGGAAGATTTTCAGCTCAGCGGAATCTGGAAATTTACGAAGTGGCATTGGCGAGCTGGCCATGCGAAGAGGAAAATACAAGCTGGGAAATGCGAAGTGAAAAAGGTGAGTTGGAAATGCGAAGTGGAAAAGGCAAACTGGAAATACGAAGTGGAAATGTGAAGTGAAAATGCGGGCCGGCATATGCGAACTGGGATTACGAGCCGGCATATATGAGCTGGGATTGGCGAGCTGGCATTTGCGAGTCGGCAATGCGAAGAGGCATTGGCGAGCTGGGAACTGGCATTTGAGAGCCGACAATGCGAAGAGGCATTGACGAGCTAAGATTGGCGAACTGGCATTTGCGAGCCGGCAATGCGAAGAGGCATTGGCGAGCTGGGAATGGCGAGCTGGCATTTGCGAGCCTGCAATACGAAGAGGCATTGGCGAGTTGGGATTGGCAAACTGGCATTGTGAGCCGACAATACGAAGAGGCATTGACGAGCTGGCATTTGCGAGCTGGCAATTGCGAAGTGGCAATTGCGAGCTAGAATAGCGAAACAGAAATGGTGAGGCGAAGATTACTGAGGCAGTAACCCATTTAAAGAGGCAGTAACTGATTGTTATTTCACGTTAACTTATATTTTTTTCTTCTCTGTTTCTCAGTCGTTCTTCTTTTCTTCAAGGAAAACTGAAACACTATTTTCCATTGTCTTCTTCGAATTTCTTGATTTCTTCATCAAATTTTTGAAAAAAATGCGTAGAAATCATAAATATTATCTGTGTTCATCTCTTTTCCATCCTTAAGTAGTGGAAAAGAACTGGGGATTTCAAGAGGCATTGAAGTATAGATTTCAGCCCATTTGAGGTAAGGGTCTATTTATTGATTTTAATTGATTTATTAGATGTTATTTAGGTTGAAATAAATGGGTTTAGTGTTAATTTACCTAGATTGATACTAATTTATGGAAATCCCTAAATTTGAGGATTTATTTGAAATTGTAAGATATGATTTGATAAACTAGTGATGAGTTTTATTAATTGATGATAGAATTGGTTAATTGGATGTAAGTGAACAACTAATTGATGGTTAATTTGATGTAGAATTGTAGATTGTGGAATTGAAATTTTCAAAGTAGCCAAAAATTGAGGATTTTAGTGAAATTGGTGAAATTGGCTATTGGAAGCATTAGATGAGTTCTACATGCATTATTTGACATGTTTAATTGCTTGAATTAATTATTGGACACCATTTGAGAAAAACCTCAAATGGACGAACCCTTTTTCTCTTGAGTTACCTTCGGATTTTCTTGGTTTATACTTAAATTTTCCTTGCTAAATCAATCCATATAATGTTGAATAACTTTGTTTAATTGATATATATCATTTCAATTACCGAACCTTACTTTTGTCTTATTAATTATCCTTAATACCAAACTTTTAATTAAATATTGAACATGGCATGGCCATGGTTGATAATGGATATTGTATTGATTAATACCGAATTGATTGATTGATTGACTGTATCCGGATGCCATTGTTGCTTATGGTATCCCTCGTTATTGACCTTGATATGGTTATGGCAGAACTTTCGATTCGACAGGGAAGTGGCGAAATACTATCGACCTTGTGCATATTGTATATTTGTACCCTAGCTGGGAGGGGTTATGGTCCTGGCCATAGGGCCTAATCAGTCTTATGCTTACTGACCCTGATATGGATGTACTAGTGACCTACATGGTCCAATGATATTGATTGTTTGGAGATTGTATGATTTCTTTTCATATAGTGCATCTCATTATCTGTCTTTCCATATATAACCGAGCCTATATGATGTTATTTGGCTTTATTGTATGCTGATACTTATTTGGTACACTGATATTTCATTGATTGATACCTTTGTTTATATGATACCTATTATTTATTGTGATGATTGTGAATTTACTGAATATCATCTATACTCACCCGTTTATTGTTTACCCCTTTCTGGAGAGGATTAGAGTTGCAGAATCCAGACTTCTATTTCTCTGAGGATTCTACTACATAAATTCAGATGCATATACATATACTCTATTTTGTATAACATTTATTTTAGTGTTCATTATCTAGCTGCTCTATGGGTATATACGGGTTAGCTAGGAAATGAACATGTATCTGATGATGGTATTATTATATGGATGATATTATGTGTTGATATGACATTGTGATAATTGATGTTACAACCATTTTCAGAATGTATGACAGGTTAATATAATGATTGGTAATTTATGAATATGAATAATATATTTATTGTGAAGTTGATAGATGATGTGAGTGATCGATGGGTTCTACGGGTGCCGGTCGCCATTGACATTTCTCGCGCCCTAGGACCGTCGCGGCTCGGAAAACCGGGTCGTGACATTACCTTTATGAATTAATTTATTGAAATCAAAGTTCTAACAGTTTTATGATAATCTAATTTTAATTTTGATATATTTTGATTAGGTGATAATTCTTATTGGTGTTGTTTTTTAAATTTGCCATATATAATATTTGATATATTATTGTGCTTGATTATATTTTATGGTTTAAGATTGCATTTATTATATCTTATTTGCTAAGTTTTCACATGCAGCCTTTATTTTAGAAGACCTTAAACTTATAATCTCTTTGTTTCAAAATAAACGTTATAAATTTTTTTTTGAGACGTCTCAATTTAATTATCATATTTTCTAATTTAAATTATATTTTATCTTAAGTTGACAGTAATGTATTCATTAAAAATATATTGAAAAATATAAAAATTAATTAAAAGATATAAAATGTGAGAGAATTAAAAAGATGAAGGAAAATTAAAATAATTAATGAATTAAAATGATAAATAAATTAAGAAAATTAATCTAAATCAAATTTTTTTTTATTAAAAATCGTGTATTTTGTAATTAAAATATTTATTTTTGGACAGATTATTATTAAGTTAAATTGACAAAATTTAGATGTTGAATTCGCTCCCTTTTAAGGTATTACCCATATATATATATAAAACCTATTCGCTCAAATAATAACTCACTTCATTTTTAAAAAGAACAGTTAATTTATTACTTTGCAAATATGTATTTATTTGATGTGAATTTTTATCAATACAAATGATATAGTTTGATAAAATAATATGAGTGATCTAACATTAAATTAGATTTTGGAAGTGAATATTGAAAAAAAAAGAAGAGTAAGATTTATTAATTATATTTTTTTAATTTATCTATTTTTATAAAAGGGTGAGAGTATAAGTTAAATCAGACTTAAAAAAATGGCAGTCAATAGTAATGAGCTGTTCAAACTGATCTCAACCTACAAAAAAGCTAAAAAAAGAAATAATAAAAAAAAAAAAAAAAAAAGGGAAAACTTGGCTTCAACGTCGTATGATTGCGATAATTTATACCCTAATCAAATATAAATTGTACTCGCTCGGTTTATTATTGTATGAGGTTTTTTCTTTTTATTTGATGTTTAAAAATATCAAAGTTTTATTTATTATTTTTTTAAGTTTATATCAATTTTCACTCCATTAAACATTTTAGTTAAACTATTTAATTATAATAAAACTATTTAAAATAAATTTATCTTTTAATTTTAAAATTAAAATTTAATTAATAAACTCTTAATTTATTTCAACTTCAAATAATAAAAAATGGTTGAAGCCAATAATTAATAACTCTCATATTTATCAATTCAAATTTTTTATTTTATTTGATGTTTTATTTATTATCTCATATATTTTTTTTTATCATTACATCATTAATAAAAAAATATTAATTATTAAAATATTTAAAAAAATATTTCACACATAAAAATATATGTATGGAATAAAAAATAGAAAACTAAATAAGATATAAAATCAGTAAGTCTCATATATTGATGGGAATTGTAAGAAAATGAGCCATGAAATGTGTGGAGGGCCACCATCAGGCACATGAAAGGCTGTCGGCACACCACACCAGCTAGCCATGCAAATGCAAATGCAAATGCAAATGCCAAGACACATATATTTATTTATATTGCTATTAATAATAATAAATATTCCAGAGAAAAAAATCAATGCGTTCATGTGTAGAGAGAGAAAGTCAAAAACCCACCCCCACAGACTAATTAATAACATATCTTATGAATCACACTTTGCAACATCGACTTCTTCTTCCGAGACCAAATTGATTCATTTCCTTTCCTTTCAGTTATTTATTTATTTTTTTAGAGAATCATTTATTATTCTTTTAAAAGCTCAAAGTCTACTTTCTTCTCTCTTTTTGAGCTTTTCTCCTTCCAAAACTTTGGAAAAAGTCTTTTTTTTTTTTAAATTCCTCTCTCTAAATTTCCGTGTGTTGACTTTATTATTATATACCAACTTGCATCTGTATGTATCTCATATCTTCAAGTATAAAAAAAACATACTCTTTCCCTCCCGCAACGTTTCAATATCATCAGTGACTCCAATTTTAAGCTTTTCAATTACATCCCTCTTTTTCTTTTTCTCTCATCTTCTCTATTCTGATTAGCCTATATTGGTATAACATAATTAGTTTAGAATCTTGTGTCTGATTCTTTTTTTTTGGTCTTAAAAATGGATGGAATAGATGTTCCTTGTCATTTTCTTTGTCCGATTTCTCTGCAACTAATGAGAGATCCAGTTACTATCTCAACTGGGATCACCTACGATAGAGTAAACATAGAGAGATGGTTATTTTCTTGCCACAACAACATTTGTCCTGTTACAAAACAAGTCTTGAACGATGAACAAGATCTAACCCCAAACCACACTCTTCGCCGCTTGATCCAATCTTGGTGCATCCTGAATGCCTCTCATGGAATCGAACGAATCCCAACACCAAAACCACCCATTGACAAAATTCTGATCGCCAAAATCATCGAGGATGCTAAAACACATCCACATATGCAGCTCAAATGTCTACGAAATCTTAGATCGATCACGTTCGAAAGTGAAAGGAATAGAAGTTTTCTTGAGGCTGCTGGTGCAGTTGATTTCTTGGCTTCAATTATTAAAAATAATAATAATAATTCTACTACTCCAGTAACGGGTGATGAATCCGACAGTGATGTCACAAGAGCATGCGACGAAGCATTAAGTATTCTTTATCATCTCAAAGTCTCGGACAATCATTTGAAGAATCTTACACCAAAAAGTGGTGAGTTTATAGAGTCATTAACACAAATCTTGAAACACAATAACTATCAATCAAGGGCTTATTCAACAATGTTGTTAAAGAATATATTTGAAGTGGCCGATCCAATCCAATTAGTTACTGTCCGAACAGAAATCTTTATCCAAATAGTAAATGTATTGCGCGATCAGATCTCACACCAAGCGTCAAAGGCAGCATTGAAACTGCTAGTGGAAGTCTGTCCATGGGGAAGAAACCGAATCAAAGCAGTAGAAGGCGGTGCAGTTTCTGTATTGATTGAGCTACTACTTGAAATATCAGATAAGAGAGCTTCTGAACTTATACTAATTGTATTGGATCTACTTTGTGGATGTGCTGAGGGAAGAGCAGAGTTACTGAAGCATGGAGCAGGACTCGCTGTCGTTTCGAAGAAAATACTAAGAGTTTCTCATGTGGCAAGTGATAGAGCTGTGAGAACTTTGAGCTCTATTTGTAGGTTTTCAGCAACTGGTAGGATTCTTCAAGAAATGTTGCAAGTTGGTGTTGTGGCAAAGTTGTGTTTGGTGTTGCAAGTGGATAGTAGTTTGAAGAGTAAAGAGAGAGCTAGAGAAATCCTCAAGTTGCACTCTAGGGTTTGGAGGAATTCTCCTTGTATTCCTGCTCATTTAATGTCTTCTTATCCATCTTCTTGATTGAAGCAAATTTTTGTGTGTATATAAGAAATGGGGAAAAGTAGGTCCCATTGCTAATATATGTCAATTTTACGATGGGGTGTTAAACTTTAATTGTTCTATAGTAAGAATCCGATGAAAATAAGTCTTGTTATTATTATTGTTGTTATTTTTGTATGGTCATGCTCTTTTTTTTTTTTTTTTTTTTTTTTTTTTTTTTTTTTTTTTTTTTTTTTTTTTTTTTTTTAAGTTAATGTTCAAAATTTAGATCACTATACTAACAATATTTATATCCTAAAAGCAGAAAAGAAAAAGTCATGGGTTTCTTTTTAGCAGAAGCATATCAGTTAGCAGACAGGGTTATCGATTAGTAGAGAATCACGAAAAAACTCTATAATATCCACATAGATTCCTTTTCTTCTTGTTTCAATAGATTTTATTGTTGTTCTTTTTCTGTTCTGTGTTTTTCTTTTTTTCACACCCACACACATGGACGTTCTATTTTTCATTTTAATGTGCAGATAACTTCCCACTTATGGGAAGTAACCTTTCATTTTGGATTTAATAACTGCCCTTTGGCAGTTATCTAAAAAATCTATTAGTTGGATTTTTCATTATGGATGGATTCGACCTATAACATCCTAAAATATTCTAGCATAGTAGGAATTTTTTTTTTATTGAATTTGGATACAATACTTATAAAAACTTAAATTTTAACTTCCCTTCAAAAGAAATATTTATACAATTATAAGATACAAAAAATAAAGTGTTTGAATAATCTTACTTACTAAATGTGATTAAATATGATGCCGAAAAAAATAGGATTTAAAATGAATAACAAGTTATTAAATTTCAAAAATAGAAATATCATATCTATAGTCGGTTTCACATTCAAAATAGTCTTAAATGAAATGAGAGCCAAAGATAATATATTTCATTCCCCACTTCTATCTATTTTACAAAATGTTTCATCATCAAATTTGCTAATTTAATTTTTCTATCATTCCATCATATTTCTTATTCTTTAACCCTAAAACCCTAATTTTATCAAATCTTTTTTATTAATTTAAATTAGAATAAATAATTATAAGGTAAAAAAAATATTACTGATCTCCCAAATCTTCCATTAACCTAAAGTTTAATATAATTAAGAGATGGAACAAAGTGTAAATAAGTAGAAAAAAGGGGTCAAAGTGTAAATTCATAAAATAGAGGGACCCACAAATAAATATCTTAAAAAAAAAAAAACTAGAGAATTATATTTTCTCTTATTCTTCCCTTGATGCCCGAAGTACCTTCTCCTCCCCCTTTCCATTTTCTTTCACCCTCTTTCCAACATTCCACCACTTTACAATTCCCAAATATAAATCCTTTAAATTCCATATCTCTTTTCAAGTTTGGACAGCCATTTAAAGATTCAAAATAGGTTTAAAGATTCAAGAAAGAAGAAGATATATCAATATGAGTTTTCAATACTCCAACTTAGGTAAATATTCCATAACTTTTTCTCTAATTAATTTCTATGAGTTCTAATTCTAGAATAGCTAATAACTTAATGGATTTAGATGAATTATATGAGAGTATGTAAATTACATATTAGAATTTCCAAGATGTAAACTTAAGATTTTGGTTTATAGCAAAATAATTCCAATAAGGTTTAAGTTTGTGATGGAAATTCATAAATTCATAAATAGGCTTACTTGAAATTATAGAGATAGGCATAATCTTATATCATAATTTTTATGGTCTTAAGAAAAGATATTTGTAACACCCTAGTCTAAAGGCTTAGAACATGAGCTTCAAAGGGTAAACCTAAGGGGATTTTTTGTTTGTTTATATGATATGTATGATGCATGATTATATTTAAATTGTATGAATATGCATGTTTTAGACAGTTGTACATATGTAAAAGTACATCAAAGGCTGTTAGGAAGAAATCGGGAAAAACTTGAAATTTTATGAATTTAGGGCAAAATGGTCATTTTGCACCCCTTCGAGTTCTTATGTAATTAACATGATATTTGAAGGTAGAAAAGAAAATTAGGACTTGAAAATGATGTTATTTAATTTATTTGAAGATTTGATGGAGAAATAAACCCGATTGAAAATTGTGACGGGTAAGCTGCTCAATTGAGGTGCTTCGGTTGAACTAAGGACATTATGGTCTTTTCCTTTGAGATATGAAATTATATTATGTATGCAATCTTATGACATTAGTATAGACTTGATTAAATCTAATCAAATGATGAAGAAATGGATGATTAGATCAATAAGTTTCAAATTTGCTATCTTAAGCACAATGTATAGGATTATTGGCTTTGATTTTGGATTTGGTGTGGCAAATGTATCCTTAAGCCATCATTATTGACTTTGATTAACCAATGGTATAAAATTATAAAAGATGGATGGATGGATGGATGGCTAGGTTTCACCATTTTAATCATAAGATTGATGTATAAGATCACAACTTAGATTTTTTGGTGGATTTTTCCCACCACTTCACCATTGTCATCTTTATTAAGCTTAAAAGTTGCAGAATTTCCATTGTTTTTCACCATTAGGTTTCGGCCACTTTAGGAGTATACAAAAATTTATGGTTTTCTTCCATTTTTAGATGGAAACATATTAATTCCTACCTTGTGAACTCAAATCTAACCTTACATTTCAAAGAAAAACTCATTTAGGTAACAAATTAATTCAAAGAAGATTTTGAAGAAATTTTGGTAAGTTGTTAGTTTTGAAGTTCTTTTGATTTAATGATGTTCATATGATATTCCTTGATATTTATTAGTGATCAAAACCTATTTTGTATGGTTGGAATGCAAAAAGATGGATTGAAACCCTAATAGGAAGAACTTGGAATCAAATTAATGTTTTGATGATTTTTTTGGTTCAAATGATGTTTAAATGATGTATATGATATGAATTTATGGTTGAATGATGGAAACAAACTCATTTGGTTAGGAAACTAGAATGACCGAATACAATGATGATGAATATGATGTTGGTTTTTGATGTTTAAATGGTTTAAAAGGTTTAAAAGGTGTAAATGATGTGTATTTGATATAATTAACATGAATTGATGGCTAAATATTTGAAATGAATCCATTTGGAAGGAATGAGGTTTTGGGCGAAATGTATAAGGTCGAATAATGCCATAATGCTTTGGTATTTGTTAGGTTTAAATGATTATATGTAATGCATTTGGTGTATATTAATGTTGTATGTTTGATTGGTGTTGAAAAATGGATGAATGGAATGATTTCCATTAAAGTGATAACATATGGACTTTGTTACTATAAGGTGTTAGGCAAATACAAATTAAGAACTAAGACTTGAATATGGTATAATGGTTAAAATGATTGAAATGTACAAGGTTAAATGTAGGAAGATTGAATGGTATAAGTGATTTGAAGCATAAGTGAGAATTTGTGTATGTTTGGTATGGAATATTAAGCTAAGTGTTTGGAAGTTTATAACTTAGCATAATATTGATGAATATTTGTAATGTGAATGATTTGTGTTGGTAGAAATGCATTTGGTGCATAAAGAATACGAAAAGTGTTAAAAGAGTGATATAGGGCCTTTGATGTGCTTAATGTGTAATATGTATGTAATGTAAGCTGTTATGTGTTTATAAGTTTGAATATGCCTTAATATGGCATAATATATGTTTTGATATGATTTATGTTGAGTATGAGTCTTATGGAATCAAATTGGATGTTATAGGGGAAAGTTCCCAAGCTAGAGCAGCCCACGGCGAGTCACGGGCTTGCTGGGGTTTCTGGGGGTATAATTTTGGAGTTTGTAATTGAGGTGAGTCTATATATATGTTTGACGCATTATACATTCATAAGCCATGCATTTATGCATATGAAATGATAACTTTGCTTGAAAAAAATTAATGATCCACATTTGAGCAATTTTGCCAATTTGACATAAAATGGTGCCACCGAAATACCTAATTTTGGCACAAACTTTGAACTGTTATAAAATTTATTCTAAAAGGCTTTTTGACCTGAAACCAAGCCCAATCATCTTTTATATATATGTACTTGTGATTGGTATAAAGAAATTACTATGTATATATTGATTTCAAGGTAAACTAGAAAGTGCCTGAAAAATGAAAAACGGACCAGTAAATTGGGAGTCAGTTGCGGCAGCGCAAACTGGGCTCCGGCGAGCAAAAATATAAAAATGAGCCAAACCCTTTCTTTGGGTCTATTATTGATATATATCATGATTTAAGTCCTATTTGAGACTTATTCTATTATGTTTATGCTATATAAGACATTTGCATATAATATGTTATAACATGACTACTTTGATGGTGTAGAAATAAACCATCGGCTGTGATCACAGATATATGATATGGCCTCTGCTAGGGAGGGTAAGAATATTTCCTATGCCATGGTATGATTGGATGGATATGTGGTGGAAGGGAAGTGAAGCTACAGTTTGCTATATGCTATAGTATAATATGTTACAGGCTCCTGTTATATTATATGCATTATGATCCATAATATGTATTTCATCATGCTGTTACCAGCATTTTTATTTACAGATCATTAATGGATAAATATGACTGTCATGAATATTATTGCATACTCATATATATAGAATGACTCACTGAGTATAAAGTTATACTCACCCTTTCAGTGGTTATATGTTTCAGGACCTCAGTGAGGCAGTCATCCATTGGCTACACCATCTCCAACCTTGGATCAGATGTATGTATTTGAGGTCACTCCTGTGTATAGAAATTCCTTGGTATATAATGTATAGAGGTTTGAGTTGACTTAAGTAAAATGTTAAAATGATCAAATGGTAATCTAATGTGATATGATAATGTATATGTTGTACATATATATGATATATGAGTTTGATATGATATATATGTGTTATGTGATATGAATGAAAATATTGAAGTGCATTTTGAGTTGCAATTGATCAATGGAGGTTATAAGGGGATGTATGTTATATTGGGAGTGCAAATTTATATATTTTGTGGATAGATTAAGTCAGAGTTACAAATGAAACTCTGTCAGTTTTTCTGTATGATTAATATGATGTTTTTAAAAAAAAAAATTATCACCTAAAATGTATCACAGGTTAAGTTATGAATGTAAAAGTAAAAGTAGGAGTTCTTCGAGGTACTGGTGGCTTAGGCATTACCCGTACCCTAGGACCGTCATAGTCTAAAGTTAGGCTGTGACAATATTGGCAAAGTGTAAAAAATAAAAGTTGTAGCTGTATGTCTTAAATATATGTCTATAAAATAATTTTGAAAAATTTGATATGTGTGAAGAGATATTAATTCTCAAATCAAACTGGTTCATGTTGTTAATTATATAGGAAGTCCAAATTTATTCATTTAATTTGAAGACTTTAGATGATGATTAGATAAAGTGTAAAATATGAAAAGTATTTAATTATATGTTAAATAGATGAATATAAAATAGTTTTTCAATTTGATACTTATGTTGTGATATATAAACAAGAAAATAAAACCTGTTCGGATGGACACTTATGCATGAACATGATAAATTTTAAATATTCACCAAAAATTATGTAGAGCATATATTAAGCTGACTTTTGGATATATTATAGTTTCATGTGTCCAGTTTAAGGAAGAAAAAAAATTGGTGCAATTGATTATTTGTAACTCAAGATATAAATAATTGAATCAAAACTGCCAATAGGGTTCCCATTATAACCAAAATCCCTAAAATTAGAATTAGTTAGGTTTAATTCAATTTAAGTTTATAAATTGAGTTTCTAAGTTAAAATAAAATCTAAACTATGTTAATTTAAATATGTAGCACAAAAAGAAAATAGAAAAGATGATAGAAGTGATGAAGAAGAGCGTATGTTCTTGCTTTGAGAATTGAAGCTCAAGTTGTGAATTTTGATAATCAAGTGATTGAAGTGAGTTATAAATATGTTATTACGCTTGAAAATAATCACCTTTGAAATTATTGAAGCTTCCTTCTTATTTCTCCATTCTTGGTTGAATTGCTCTTCCCTCCCCCTTTGAGATTTTTCTTTGTTGATCAATCTATTATTTGCTATTTTTCCTTGAATTCTTGATTGCATTTGATTGCATATTATCCTAATTGAGTTGAATGCTTAATGTTTATTGTGTTGGTTTGTAATATTTTAGAAAATTTCATAATTACATGTAGAGCCATAACCTGTGCATTAATAGGAAAATTTATTTTATTTATATATATACAAGTTATATGTGTGTAATTAAAAAAAAACGTAAAATCTTCAAAATTTGAACTAGGAGTTCTTAATATTTTGTTAAAAATAAAATTATATGAAAATATCATTGGAACCCTAATTAAATGTAGAATGAAAAATATGTAAATTATTACAGTTAGAAATCAAAGTGGGCAAAAGTGTAAATATATAAACGTTTTGGAGTCAATTTTCAAACATCTAAAATTGAGGGGCCAATGTGCAATTTTTAAATTCTTTAAGATTTTTTTAAGTAGCAAAATCTAACTCAAACTTTTGGATTTCGCTAGCTATGATAGAAATTCCCCTCCCCTCCTTTTCAAATTTCTTCCATCAAACTTCCACCAAATTCTATCCTAAACCAAAAACTAATTAATCCTACATAACTATCTACACCTATCCAATCTATTAACATCAAAATTCTATCTTAAAACTCAAAAGGGGATTGCATTTCATCAAAGGGAAGAATTATAGTTTTCATCCAATTTGAGGTAAATTTCCTAACTTATTTTTATTTCAATTCTAAGAAATTTTAGTATTTAAGATATATTAAGGCAAAATTTTATACATTAATTTTTATGGTCCTAATGAATGATTTTGGCAAAATGAAAAACAAGAAACTTGTAGATTATATCTTAACTATATGTCTATGAAATAATTTTGAAAAATTTTATGTGTGTAGAGAGATTTTGATCCTTAAGTAGGTATGGTTTAGATAGTTAATGTAATACCCTGAAATTTTGTTATAGTTACCAAGCAGTTTAATTAAGTATTGGACTAATACCACCGGTAGTAATTGTTGAGTTTAAGGAATGTAATATCCTTAGAGAAACCCTAACCCTAGAACCTTGAACCTTAGTTGGAAACCTAAACCCTAGTGCCTTAAACCTAGGGGGAATTAGGGGTATTTGCATGAGTTGGTTTCCTTATGTGTTTTATGAATTAATTCATGTGTTCAAGTGCCATTGATTTCCTTATATGTTATATGATTGACTTGATGAAATTATATGTGATTGATAAA